>CALSCP010002497.1:177323-192797 GCA_943704425.1 Ministeria vibrans ATCC 50519
AATAATAATAATAATAATAATAATAATAATAATAATAATAATAATAATAATAATAATAATAATAATAATAATAATAATAATAATAATAATAATAATAATAATAATAATAAAATATAAATAAAAATTAATAACTATTTTTATTGTTAGCTCGCTTCAATTTCCTTTCAACCTCTCTCTCTCTCGAGTCTTGGCTCATCTTGGAGTCGAAAAGGAATACTCCACAAGGAAGCAGGGAATGCATCGCTCAGTGTGGAGTGGTACAATCACATTGGTTGGTGGCAGTCCTGTCATTAGCAAAGTTGAAAAAAAACAATAACAATGTCATTATTAGTTGAGAATGAAAAAGAAGTTCGGATTAAAGATCACCTGGAACAACGACGTTGGGAATGAGCACCGAGTCAAAGCCGAGGCGACCGTAGTGGGACAGATGGCCATCAAAATCGTCGAAAAACTCGCTGGCAAAGCCATCGTGACGCGCCTGACGACCAACCTTGACGAGAGCCACAATGACCCGCCAGCGCAGTCGCTGTGCCTGGCTCGGGCGCGACCGCAGACACTCAAGACAACGGTGGTCGGCAAGTGCTAAACCGTCGGCAAACATGAGAGATTCGCCGGCGGCGACAGCACGTGCAAAGCCCGTGTCAGCAACCTGCGAGAGAACGGCGGCCGGAGCAGCAAAGAAGACAAGACGAATGTTGTCCTGGACCGTATTGTCGCGATTATCGAGTGCCAGGAAGCGCTGGAGACGTGCCCCATGCTCAATGGCAACGGCACGTTGACATACGTATCCGCGCGAGAGAGCTGCGCGCCGCGAGTCGTTCTGTTGATCAATCAACGCCCAAATGGTGTGCATTTCACTCGATTCACGCGCGAGACCGACAATACGAGGTCGCGACGTGGTTGGCTGCGTGCGCATACACTGACGCGTAAGCACACGCATGACGTCGACAACGGGGCGTGGAGCAGTTGCCGAGGAAACAGGTGGTGCGGCCACAAATGGACGACTGCGAGGAGGAACACGAGAAGGTGGAGCACGAGCGAGAGGCAGCGGACGACTGCCGGTGGTAGACGCATTGATGCGCACTGTTTGCGATGGTGGTGGTGGGCGTTGACGATGGATGGGAGGCACCGAGCGAGGTACAAACATTTGTATGGAAAGTGGTGCAGCAGTGGTAGAGGTGGTGGCGGAAGAAGGGGGAGGAGGATGGGAACGAGCGTGGGAACGAGATTCAGCTGTGCGCTGACGCAAGGCACGTTGCTTCTTCTGCTCCTCGCGTCGTTTCTCCAGCTCTGTTTGACGACGCTGAAGATGCCGGGGAAGACTGGGCGGCTTAGAAGGAGCAGACGTGACCGGCAATGACACGGCCGGTGCTGCAGGGTTGGTCTGACGCGTGAGCCAATGTACCATCGCATTTTGCTGGTGTTCTACTTCTTCTTCATGTTCTTGCAACCGTCGCTGTTGTCGAAGTTGTGATTGTGGAGATTTCGTCGGGCTTTGCGTTGGAGTGCTCTTTGTGGGCGATCGACGAGTAGGACTGTGCAGAGGGCTGATGATGGCGGCAGACGAGGGAAGCGGGGGCTTTGGCGGCGGTGGTGATGAGGGCACGCGCGCGACGGGCTGTTTCGGTTTGCTGGGCGACGTGAGTTGCGAGACGGGACGTACAACCCCTCCAAAAATAAACCGGTCGGCAGCTTCGTAGTCAGGATCGGCAGAGAGACCAAAGCTCAGCGGTGGCGCTGCTGTCGACATTGGTACAGTGAAAGAAGAAGTGTCAGGATGTAACTTGTGTTGAACGGACAGTGCGGACGCTGGGTGCTGTTTGGGCCGCTCGACTTCTTGTTCTTCTTGTTCTTCTTCTTGTTCGTCTTCTTGTTCTTCTTCTTGTTTTTCTTCTTCTTCGGTTTCTTCCTGAGTTTCTTCGTCAATAATGTCCGCTTGCAACGAAGTCCCGTCAAGAATATTCACAGAGCCCTGTGTGACGGCGGCCACGGCGTCGCGCCATCGCTGGGCAACCTTGGGGTCGACACGCTCGTCATAGACGTAGTCTGTGATCGGATTGTTGCGCACATCGACGTTGCGGAGAAAGGACGAGGCGTGCGAAAGGGCCTGTAGAATGGCCTCGGCATCACTAAGACGATTAGCAGACACGTCGAGGATTTCGAGGCGCGCAAGGGGACGCACAAAGTCAATGGAAGGCAGTCGGTTGCCGGCAACACGGAGTTCGCGCAGATGAGTGAAGCCAGTGGAGAGAGGTGGTCTGTGGGTGTCGAGATTGGCGGACGCGGAGGGGGAGGTGGGGTCGTTAGAGCCAAGGTTGTTCTCGTTTGCATTGAGCACGGCAAGCTGTGGACAGTGGACAAAGGGAGCAAGCGAGTCAAGTTGGTTGCTAGATATGTCGAGCCAGGCAAGATGGGTGAGGTTGCGCAGCGGCACTTCGCTTGCAATGCGGTTGCGCGAGACGGTAAGCCGCCGCAGCGAACAGAGACTGTGCCAGCCGGTGAAGTCGGTGAGAAGATTGTCGGAGACGTCGAGCGACTCGAGGTGGGGAAACCAGCGCATATCGGTGAGTGTTTCAAGGGAGTTGTTGGCGAGCGAGAGGGTGTGAAGGGAGGCGAGGGGCGAGTCAAGACGGATGGCACGCACAAGATTCTTGTTGACTTCGAGGGTCTCGAGCGCCGTCAAATGCTCAAGATTGGAAACCACTTCGAGTGCATTGCCATTGAGACGGAGTGTGTGAAGGGCGGGGAGTGCGGGAAAGGCGTCGAGAGAGGCAAGGCGATTGTCACCAAGATCCACAATGGCAAGGTGCGCCAGACCGGCAAGCGACGCGACGGATGTGATGGTGTTGCGTGCAGCATACAACTCTACAAGGTAGGAGCACGCAGAGAGGCCATTAAGCGAAGTGATTTCGTTTCCTGACAGATTGAGCAGGCGTAGCGAGAGGGGCGGTAGCGTGGCAAGAAGCGAGACGGGCACACGCTTGAGACGGTTTGCCTCGACGCTGAGCCAGGTGACGGTAGGCGGGAGACGCACCGAGTGGAGAGCACCGTCGGTAAGCCGGTTGTCGCGCAGAAGGACCACATCCACGGGAGCCGTGACCTGCGGACCACCAGCCGAGGTGTTGCTGAAGTGTTTTGCGTCAAGATTGATGACGTGCGTCGCATTAAGTTCACTCAAATCAATGCAAACGTGCGTGTCACGTTGCATCAAAGGTCGCGTGCTTGCATCCACCACGACACGGTCAGAGTCGTTGCTGTTGTCGCTCACAACGTGGCTTTTGCTAGGGTTGTCGTCGCCGTTGTTGTCGTCATCGTCGTCGTTGTTGTTGTCGTCGTCGTCGTCTTCATCATCATCATCATCATCATCATCACTGTCCTCTCGCAACATCATGGGTGGCGGTATATCGGAGGGTATCACGCTGCGAAAGCGAACCGAGTGTTGTGCCGATTTATGTTGCTGTTGTGGCCTGCGAGGAAGGGCGCCTCCACCGCGAGCGTGTCGCTTGGACACGGCCGCCGAGACTTGATCTGCGGCGTTGTCGTTGTCGTTGTCGTTGTCGTTGTCGTTGTCGTTGGCGGTGGCCTTGGGCGACACGGTGAAGGTATCGGAACTTCCGGGTGAAGTGGTTTCATCGGCGGAGGCTGATGGGCCTGCTGTGGTGCGGCGTGAGGGTGACAGCACTCGCACGGAGACGACGTCAGGCAACGACTCGACTTGGTCGTTCTTTGCGGTCGGAGGTTCAAAGATGGACTTGATATGGGCAGGAGGGTCGTCGGAATCCAACTGAAAGATGTCGTGTGTGGGATGCCAGTTGTCCCACGGCTGACCAGCCGCAAAGGCAGCGCCGTTCACCTTGGTTGTGGAGGTACCCTTGAACGAGGGATGCTCAATCATCGAGCCGTACGTCGGCACCTGACTCTCCTCCTCGGCGGGCGTAGTTGCGTCGGAAACATCGGCCTCCTGCTCGGGCCACAACTCGCCACTCACGTCAAGTCCCTCCTCCCACGTACGCTTCAGTTGTGATCCGCCCATTCGCCCTGGCTTTTTCGCTCGCATCCTCCGCTCGTCTGCGTCCTTCTCGGGCGTGGCAAAGATGCGACGCACGCGCTCCGCCTCGTCGTCGTTGTTGTCGTTGCTCTGTCGTTGTTTTGCGGCGCCCGCCGTGTCGGGTTCAAGCGCTGCCTCAACACTGTCCTCAAGGGGTTCCTTTTTGCCGGCCCCATCCATGTTGTGGGTAGCATCGTCGTGGCGCGCGCCACTGGCGTTCTCAAGACCGAGCAAGCGATGAATGTCGGCGCTGGGCCACGATTCAACGTCGCCCATGCCGTTGTCACCAAAGAGCGACTCCAGTTGAAATTTGGTGGTCTTCCGCAAAGGTGGGCTCGATGTTTGCAGGGCGGGCACGGCGTCCGTGGTGTGCGTCTTGGGGTCTTGGCGGGCGGACTCGACCGAGGGCTCGCTCCGACGTTGCACCTGCTCCGGCAGGAAGTTGCGCAGGTCGGCTGTATTCCATTGGCTCTGGCCCAGAAAGGAGGATTCGCTGGAGTGAGTGAGGTCAAAGGAGACGGGCGAGCCGGTCGATTGGAAGCTCAGGTTGGCGTCGACGTGTGGAGCGGCAGGGGAGGAGGGGGACGCAGAGAAGCCGCTGCTTGTACCGGCACGACCCGTCGGAGCCGGATGCACTGGACGACCAAAGTGTTTGGCAAACTGGCCGCTCTGGGGCGAGCGGGAGCGTTGGCGGGCAGGCGACGTGGCGGGAGGCGAGTACCTTCCGGCTGTCGTTGCGCGCTGTGTTGGCCGCTGTGGCGATGCGGTGGGGGCAGTCGAGGGAGCAGGAGATCCCGTGGCTGGTGCAATGGCTGTCGTCGTTGTGGCAGTAGGGTGGCGCAGTGGGTTGGGAGCAGGAGGGTCGCGGTCGGTTTCGGATTCGTAGTCGCTCTCGGGAAAGATGTCCTCTTCCTCGCCCCATTTGTTGAACCAGGGCCCGTTGGGCTCAAATTGGACCATATTGCCGTTTTCTTGATAGATGGGTCGCGTGTGGGAGATCGGAACGGGATCGAGCGCCGGTGCTTGGGGACTTTCGTCGAAGGCATCGTATTCGAAATCGTCGTCGTTGTTGTTGTTGCCGTCGTCGTTGTCGTCGTACTCGCCCCCACCGCTGAAGTTCCCATCGTCCAAGTCTAGGTACTCTGGCGAATCGTTCGCACCCTGAGGGTTGCGACTCCATTCGCGTTTCACGTCGTCCTTTGTCCAGAGGGTGGGACGTGCCATTTTGAAAAAAAATGGACAAAAATTCAAAAAGTAGCAAAAAAAAACTGATACATGAGTTATGCATCAGAAGTCAGAACGGTTACTTATTCATTCTATTAAGGCCCGTGTAAACAATAAACATAGTTCATGGTTGATGGAGGGGCAAGAGTTTGCTTCGGACTAAATGTCAGACTTCGTCAGTCCTTAAGATTCTGTAGTCATACTGAGTCTGAATAAATTCTGATTCTCTCTCAAATTCATTTAATTTTGTTGTATGAGCGTTGGCTACACAGCTCTCAGTGCGGCAATTGGCCTGATCTTGGCTGGGCATGGCTATCGCAAGAAATCGCTGACAAAGGCGGGTGCGTACGCGGCGTTCTTCGTCGGATTTGTCTCGTTTCTCTCGTCCGTCCGAAACGGTCTTTTGTTGATATCCTTCTACCAGAGCTCCTCGTCCCTCACAAAGTTCAAAGCGGGCACCAAGGCAAAGATTAACGAGGCAGAGGACGATTCGAATGGACGCGGCGCCGCACAAGTGCTCGCCTGCTCTCTTCTCGCCACATGTCTGTGTGTCGCGTCGCTGTGGCAGTGGGGCATCAACAAGGAGTCGGTTGTGTGTGCATCGTCGTCCCCTTGGCTCGCTGCTGCCTATATTGCACACTATGCCTGCACCACTGGCGACACCTGGGCTTCCGAATTGGGCGTCCTGGACCCTTTTGGCGATCCGATTCTTTCGACGAGTCTGCGCAAAGTGCCAAGAGGTGTGCGTGCCATGTCATTGTGTATATAAGACACACAATCACCCAATAATGCTTGTCCTGCAGGTACCAATGGCGCCATGTCCGTGACGGGCACACTGGCCTCATTGCTGGGAGGGGCGTTTATTGGATTGGTTGCCTTTGTAAGTGGCCCTGCCGGTGACGGTTGGCTCGCTCTCGTACTCCTTGGCGCAGCTGCAGGCCTGGGTGGATCCCTGATCGACTCGCTGCTAGGAGCAACACTGCAAGAGACGCGCTACGACGACAATAAGAAGCGGATCGTACACGCCGGTGGTCGTGTTGTGTGTGGCTCGAATGTTCTCTCAAATGTCCAAGTCAACCTCGTCTCCGTCTTCATCACCATGGCGCTCGCCGCCTTTCTCGGGCCCAGCCTCCTTTGCTCTGTATAATCCATAACACAACAATAAACAACCCCTCCTCCCCTCTGTACTCATACACACCGTCCCTGTCAGACACTCTCCTCGTCAATGTCAACGTCAGGATCCTTGCGTCTACGTCTCATCCGTGTCACTCCTCCCACAACCGGCCCTCCTGTACTACTGCCACTGCGTCGTCGTACACTCTTCGTTCCCGTCGACACCAACATAGACGTCAGCGTGTTCATCATCTCCGCTGCCGATTGTGTGGTGCCACGCGTCAGTGTTACCCCCTTTCTATCGTCCTTCCTCTCGTCCGTCTCGACTTCGCTGCTCACGTTCCCACTCGTCTCACCCGGATCACTCTAAAAATAAAAATAAAAAAATCGCAAAACAACAGTAAGTGAAGTCAGATCGAGTGCATAAGAACAATGCAGCTCTGCGTGATACCTTGTTTGACTCCTGTACAAGCGCAATCTTTCGCCCACGCGTCTCTTCCCTCAACCTACACAAAAAAACACATGAATAAGTACTCGCACACCCATCGACACGCAGACCCACTCAGAAAGACTCACAGCACACTCACAGACACACAGACCCACTCAGAAAGACTCACACACACCCTCCCATTGTCTCTCTCTATCACAGTTTTTTCTCCTCTTTCTCTGTCTCCCTTACTTGCGCTGCTTCTTCTTCTCCACGGCTTGTGCAATCATTGTCACTGTCGCCTGGAAATCACTTGCAAAATCGGCAATCAACTACACAATGACAAAAACGAGTTAATGTTATTTTCTTATCATTTGTTATTCTTTTTTAGGTTGTATTCTTTTACTATTATTATTATTTTATTATTATTATAATTATTAAATTTTTATTATTATTACTATTATAATTATTATTATCATTAATATTATTATTATTATTATTATTATTATTATTATTATTACTATTATAATTATTATTATCATTAATAATATTTATTATCATTATTATTATTATTATTATTACTATTATAATTATTACAATGCGCATGATAGTTTTAGTATACCTTGAAAAACACTCCGACAGGATAATCCTTGAGTTTCGTCTGTGGAATTGCAAAGTAGAGCTGCAAACGAGTAAACCGATTGGAGATACGCCGATGTGCAACCAACAGTGCGTCAATGCTACACAGACACATACAATATGTCAGATGCCGTATGTCAATTGCGCTTTTACTGACTTTGCACTGGACTGAGCAATGCTCTCGGGCATCCGCTGGCGGAACGCAGAGACTGTGTCTTTCATCATGATCTTTTCACAGTCTCTGAGCGCACTTCCCAGTTGACTTTGCATCTGCGCAATACGGCTCTCTATGAACAAAACAAAACCGAGTCACTATTATATTATCGTTATTATGATTATTATTGATATTATTATTATTATTCTTAATATTATTATTATTATTGTTGTTATTATTATTATTATAAATAAAACAACAACTATCCTCAATAGTATACCAAGTGACGCAAGATCTATAAGAGCAGCATCGGCACAGCCACTGAGTTGCTCGTACAGTGCATGGGCCAGCGTAGACTCATGCATAAGCGTGTGCTCCACAAGAAAAGTCAGGAGTGTTCCTTTGCCTTAATTGATGAGGATGAGAGGAGAGACAGAGAGAGGGGAGTGATAGAGAGACAATTGACAGACAGAGACAGACAGAGACAGACAGAGACAGAGAAACATAAAAAAGAAGCCCCCGAGGCGATTGATAGAAGGAAAGAAAGAACAAAGTGATAAAGTCCAAGTTGTGAGAATGAGTACTACTACTTGAGATTTAAACGTAATTCCGATACCTGTGGAGTCTCGCGTGTCTCCGAGCTTGCCAAGGACGTCCAGAGTAAATGCGGATGCATTCCCGCGCGCAGTGTTTCCATTCATTGTGTTGCCAATCTTCAGCACAAGCGCAAGACACATTCGCAGTGCACTCGAAGACATACACTGGGCGAGAGAAGAGCAAGCAAGAAAAAAACGAGTCAGAACAAGCAACGGCCTAAAACACTCTTTCGTACTTGTTCAATCCCCTGCTGCAACACAAAGAGACAGCGCGCAATGTCCTTCTCGCGCTCCGCTTGCACACGAGTAAACAGCCACACACCCAGTCGCTTCTGCACATCCGCAATCGAGTGCAGTGCCATCAGATACTTCTCCGGCGCGTCCAGCGGTACCTCCGGATGCTTCACTTGCGCCTCTTCAATCTCGCGCACTTCTTCATTCGTGGGACACAGCTGAATCAATGTCTCAATCTGCGCCGTGTCCAATTGCCTACACCGGAAAGTGTCAGTGAATTGACTGATGCGGTGAAATGCTATCCTCAACTTGTCGTCGAGTGCGTTGATAATGCTCGCAATCACTTGCGCTTTCGGCATGCGCGACGTACTAATCGCCACGGACCGCGACCGTTTGTCCGAGAGCACACTACATTGAAAAAAAACCCCCCTCAAAAAGCGTCAGTTGCACAAACCAGCTAGAAATTTCATTTTCTATTCGTCACCTAATGTGCTTGATAGCTTTTTTGGCGGCCGCCGCTTCTGCTTTCTGCTTCTCTTTGGCCTTGTTCACCTTGGGCTTCTCCGAAAATCGCAGCGCAAAATCCGTCATGTCCAACTCGTACACCTTGCGACGTCGCTCGTTCTCTTCCTGTCGCTTCTTGCGTGCCGCCTCCTTCTCAGCCTTGACGCGTTCTCGCTCGCGAACCTTGGCTTTCCTCTTCATTTTCTTCTTCTTCTCCTCGTTTTCCTCCTCCTCCTCCTCTTCCTCATCATCATCATCATCATCATCATGACCCTCTGTTTCATCTCCTTCCTCTTTACTGACCTTGCTCCCTTCCTCTTCCGTCTCGCGTGCCCCTTCTTCTTCATCTTCTTCGTCCTCAATTTTCTGTTCCTCCTTCAGTAGATCCCACACGGTTGTGTCCACCGCACCCTGAGCACACGGTGCAACCTTGCTCCAGTTGAGCTTTTTCAACTTAGGCACTGCGGAGACAACTGCAACAACTCCCCCAAAACTTATAGTTGGCGGAGGTGGCGGTGATCCGCCTGAGCCCGGTGGAGGAGGTGGTGGTGGAGGACCATCGGCAACGTCGCCACTGGGCGGGAGAGGCGGAGGTGGTGGTGGACCACCAGCACCATCACCTGGAGGTGCTGGTGGAGGCGGCGGCGGTGGTGGGCCACCTGCCCCATCATCATCACCATGCGTCGGTGGAGGCGGCGGCGGTGGTGGTGGTGGTGGTGGGCCACCTGCGTCGTCACCACCCAGCGACAGAGGTGGTGGTGGTGGTGGTGGCGGTGGACCACACGCGTCGCCACTACCGGGCGGTGGCGGTGGCGGTGGGGGCGGGCCGTTTGCATCACCACCTGGTGGTGGTGGTGGCGGCGGTGGCGGACCATTAGGATCGACCGCAGTAGCAGTAGTAGCTGCTGCAGGTGTATCGGGCTTCACCAGTGGATCCCAGTCATCGTCGACTGTGAGCGCACCAAAATCGAATCCAGCCACGGCCAACGGCACATCATCCTGCTTCTTCTTTTTCTTCTCCTCCGCATTTCCAGTTCCGCTGGTGAACGCTCGGAACATCAACAGTTTGCGACCAGCCGATCGAAACATGCTTTTAAGCTTGGCTCCCGACCGTTTCTCCGGCGAAATATCTGCCGGTGTCGTCTGCCTCCTCGACTTGAACGCACTTCGTAAAGACACCATCGCCTGCAGCTTGTTCCACGCCTTCATGTCCGACGTCCGCCGATCAGGAATATCCCCCGTCGACGCAGCGCCAAGCTCCATCACCGCCCCTTCACGCGAGCCCCCAGCCCCATGTGAAGGTTGTTGATGGCCAGGCCCACGAATCCGTCGAATCGTCTTACGCACCGCTTGAATACTGAAAAAAAAAACATTCAAAGTAATACGAATAAATAATCGCGTTGCACAAAACACGGCGAATAAATTGATGAGCGTACCCTCGTGAAAACTTGCTCTCAAACTCGTTTGATGCATGACGCCGTGACGCCGAGCGGGCCCTTCGCTCTTCGCGCGTCAACGGCAACGATGTCTGTGACTGCTTCTTCTTTTCCAACATTTTACGCAGCACTACACGCACACAAGAAAGAACATCCCCAAACAAACAAAGTAAGAACATAATAACAAATAATAATCATGATAATAATTCTCCGTTTCCTACTGGTAACATCATCGCTGGTCTTCTTTGACAGCGGCGAATGCGATCGCTCTCCAGCTTCCTTCTCCTTCTCCTTCTCGACAATCTCTTTATCCGTCGTTTCATTCACCGTTGAACCCTCTCCTTCCCCCCCATCTATCTCCCGCTCCTTCTCGTTACCTGCAAGCTCGTTCGCTTCGGCCATGAGTGACAGAAAAAGCTCCACCTAAATACAAACACGAGACATAAAAGGGTCACTTTCTAACATATTATAACAATCATACGAATTAAAACAGTCAGTCAAAATAATTATAACTATAACATTACAACATCCGTTTTTCGAAACCTTTGCAAGCAACTTCCCGTCTGTCGTTGGCGCTGTGCGCAACTGATTCATGACCTCGTCAAAGCCCACCGATGTGAATATATCGACAACGTGTCGGAGCATGTCCACATCGTCTGTCGTCGACGCCACAATCTCTGCAAAGAAAAGAATAGAATTTTATGATCCTCTTTGGAGCTCCGTTGTTTTCTTTTGTTGTCGTACCGTTGATAAGAGACATGGACAGCAGACGCAGCTTATTGTCGGCCTCGGGTAATTTGAGCAGGTCCAGAAACACCGAAAAAGGAGCACAGCCCATTGACTCAGCCTGAACAGTCAAACACACACAACGCAAGGAATGAGCAATCGATCTCACACCCTTGCCTCTTGTTTTTTGTCTTTTTCTGAACTTTTCCTTAGACACTTACGACATTGCATGCGACTTCAATAAGCGACGTGATCACTTCTTCCCGGTCGTTGATCACAATTAGAATCACATCAAGAATCGACTTGACAACCTCGAGCGGCATTCCCTCTCGAATCACTAGAGTGTCGAAATACTGTGTCTCAAAATTTTGAACCGCAAGCCATAGGCCAACCAGATAAAACACAGGATTCAAACAAACCACCATAACCAAATATACAATATACCTGTCGAGTAGAGCATCTCAAGGTTATAAAGGGACTCGGCGACTGCGTCCATTCCATCCACGAAGAAGACAGACTGAAGAAGCACTTTGCATGCAAGCAATGCCGGCTGGAGTGCATCAATGCTGCACAACTCAATGATGAGAGCCAGTCCGTTGCCCATAAAGAACTCTTGGGCAAACTCGGCATCGAGGCGCAGGTGGCGTTGAAGGCACCCGAGCACTTCGGTCAGCCGATCGGGCGACGCGTCCACCGCCTCGCGAATGGTGTCTGTCCGTTAAAAAGGAAGAATGAGAAGCGAAGAAGAGACGCCAGGTTTTCGCGTTTGAGCGCCTACCTTTGAAATTGAGTACTTGAAGCTGGGGTTGCGTGCGCAAGAGCACTTGGTGTTCATGCAGGAGATCCTGAACGAGAAGAGACACGAATAAAAGGGTTCACGGAGCAGACAAAAAAAGGTCTCTGGCAGCGAATAATACCAGTTGGTCCTCAAGCGGATCGTCATGGTCCAGACACATACCATCTGGGTACACTTGGAGGGCTGCAGCGAGCGGCTGAGTGCACATAGGAGAGGTCAGCAAAGGCAAAACACGTTTTGAGTGGGTGTTGCGTTTACATCAAGTGGAGCGTTGCACTCTGCGACGAGCCGCTTGAGAACGGCGCGCACAGGAAGGCTAATGAGCACGCGATCCAGCGTCACCGCGGTCGCTTCGGACGTTTCCATGAGGCGCTCGCTTGTGACGTTGCGGTCGTCAACGTAACGAACGTGTAGCGTCAGCGATGCGTCTCCATCAATGTCGTCGACCAAGTCGTCAACGGCATCCTCTTCACCAACGCTTTCAGGTGTGCTTTCCTCGTTGTCACTCATGAACGAGAAGGAAATGGAGTGAATTCAGATTTTTTTCGTTTTTATTATTGTTGTTTACAAAATGATTGTGATTGAAAAAAAAATTCATAATTCATTTATTTCAATATTTATCAAAACAAAACACCTGTACGCACAGGCTTTGATCCACTTGTGAGTTGTGCGTATCATCTGAAAGGGATGGCGTTGAGGGGAGAGGGCAAGATCAACTTTGCCGGAGACGATGGCGACTCAAGACAGCGCGTCAAAGACAGTTACGAGAAGAGTGCACGGTACGGTAATTGTCGATCTTTGACGCATGAGCCAAAGGGATGGGGGGCGGGGGCGGAGAGGGGGTTCTTTGTGAGGTGGTGGTGCCGGTGGTGGAGGGATACAAAGTGAAGTTTTCGACATGCCACGTCGAACGATTGACTCATCACCAACACTGTGGCGCACTCTTTCGCCATTTGCAGGGAAAAGCGACGGCTGACGACGCTGGCGTATGCTATGGCAGGAACTTCGTTGGTAGCTGCTGGGGTTGATGCGACCGTCGGCGTCCATCCGCTGTGGTGGGCGCCGTTTGCGCATGCGACGCTGTCGCTGGCGGGCGTTGCGACTGTCCTGAAGGGAGCACTGCCGCGGAACCAGCAGACGCCGCTGCTTGCCTTTGTCGCCATAGCAATCTTCTCCTTGGCCTTTGCCATTGGCGGCCTTGTTGCCCAGGTGCGTTGGACAAGTGAGTGCACTGAGAGGCTCACCAATTTGTGGCTCATTGTGTAGTTGAACGATGGCACTTCACACACTGCGGCCCTTGCTGCCTATGCGCTGAGCAGTCTGACTATTGTTGCGACGGCTGTTGGTGCCATGACACTCAACTCGACGTGGACGAACAAAAGACAGAAGAGGAGAGATTGAAAATCAATCCTTTCACACTTCTTACACTTACTTCTAAGGAGTCTGGTCTGAGACTGTCTATCAAAAAAATCAATAATAATAATAATTATTATTATTATTATTCCATTCCCATCTTTTTAGAGTTAGTCAATAGTTGATAGCGGAAGCATTTGTATTCCTCTTTGTCGTATTTTATTATATTTTTCCAACTTGTGAATGATTGTGTGTCTTCATATAGTGCCAATACAAACAACTCAAAAGTCAACCTCACTTTCTAAGCTACAGTCTACGCCCTACAGGAGCGTCGAGAAAAGGCAGAGGTAGGTGTCTTATTATTTTGAGTACAACTTCGTTTCAATGAAAATGGGTCCTCTCAAACGATGGGAGTTCCGACCTTGATGTGACTGGAGCCAGTCTGAAGTCAGTCTATTGCAGAGCTCGCCGGCAGAGACACCGTATCTACTAATGAGCATTCAGCAATAACTAGCGGCGAGGTCGTCGGATTGCGTGGATGAAGACGACGCCAAGGAAGGTGTAGAGCTCCTCAGCATCCATGCCGTTTCCCGTGTGCCAAGTAGGCGGCAGCAGCCGCAGACGGCCGGCGCGGTTGTCGTCGCGTTCGGAGCGGCTCCTGGTCGGACGATGTGAAAATGTTGGCTGCTGCTCAGAAAACATCGGATTCGGATTCATCTCATTCTCAGCTGAGACTGCCGAGTCAGCTCTCGGTTTATGATTTTCATTCTCTTTCTTCACTTCACGTTGTTTGTATCCAGGAAGAATGCAACAACCTTGCATTAACGATGCTTCAAAGCGTGAGATCATGTCTGTTAATGGCATAGGCGACAAGCTGACTGCGAGAATTCTCCTCGCGCGAAAGGAGGCTCGTTTTGATTCGTGGAACAACCTTCAAGCTCGTATTCCAGGAATTGGAGATAAGCTTCGTGAAAGGCTCGCACTGCGGTTTTCTTTTGTTCATGTTTCTCCCCATACTGGTGGTGTGCGACCCTTGCGTGAGTTTGCGCAACATCACAATCCCAAAAACACGACTCGAGTAAGAAGTGTTTATTAATGCAAAAACCTCATGCTGACCCCAATCCAATAGGCGCCGTTAAGGGTTCTTCCTGTCGAAGCGGTCCGAGGCCCACTCGCGGCTGCGGCGGAGGAACCGGGCGCTTGTCTTGTTGCTGATTGCAAAAAGGAGGCTAAATGCGTTTTTTTTTGCTCTGGGCATTCTGTGCGCAAATGCGTGACCTCTATGAAGGCGACTCTCTTACAACGCGATGGTCATCATGATGCGTACTCCCGGGAGCCATTTTCTTCTGAAGGCAGCAGCCGCTCTCGAATCACTGTTGATCACGTTCACGAAGTCCAATTCTTCCATCACGTTCTCGCCAAAACCCTTGTGGATCCAGGCACGAGAATTGATATTAGAAATTTGAGCAAAGTCACCAGCGCTCTCAGAGTGAGTGTTGTCAATTCGCCCGACAATATGCTTCTGACAACGCAAAGTAACAATTCGTCCAAGATGCACATCGTGAAGACGTGGTGCAATTATCTCATGGTGGAGGACCGCAACAGACGACGACTTCTCCGTGAGTGTGTTCGAACACGAAAACAGAAAATGTTGTGGAGTGCCATTGAATCCTCCATGCAAAATGACTTGTTTTTTCGCCCCCCTGAAACGAGCTCTGTTTCCGTTGCAGGACTCCTCGAGGATGTTTCCGAGCACATGTTTGATGCACTGCTCCAAATGGGTCTTTACCAATAATAACAATAATAAGAAAAATATAATAATAAATAAATTTATTAATAATAATAATAAAAATTAAAAATTGGCGATCCAAGAATAAATAAATAAATCAGCATTGAACAATATAATTTATATACTACTCTGCTAATTACTTTTTGTCTGCTTCGTACTTCATTATTAAAAATTTTGAATAATAATAAGAAGAAGAATACAACCCATTTATTAATGATACAGTCACCACGCGAAGACACAGCCAGACCGCCTTGCAAACTCGACCGAAACTCTAGAGGTAACATGGGAGAACAGTGGCAGGTCATAGTGCTGTGTCGACGCTATCCAGTGAGGCAATCGCAATGGTACGCCATACCCCCAGAGGAGGCTTAGGGCTCTGACACCATGAAGGTGTCTATCGGCAAGGAGTGTAAAGTCGAAGTCGTGGTTGAGGCA
>CALSCP010002497.1:201734-223792 GCA_943704425.1 Ministeria vibrans ATCC 50519
AAAAAAAAAAAAAAAAAAAAAAAAGATAAAAATTAATCATGTGTTATGAGTATTATAAGACGTATTAATCCATGGGTGGGTGTAATAATTATTAATATTTATTATTATTAATTATTTTGTTAAAACAACGTACCAACGATGATCCAGAGCGTCGGATTATTTTCACTTTGAGTGGACAACGACGGTGTCACAAGCACCGTCACAAGTGACGGGAGAGTAGCGGGTGTGATTGACGAAACGGTGGTGTTTACGCCAGGTGTGACAAAAGGCGGCTGAGCGCCTACCGTCACAACGGTGGTGTTTGCCGACGAGACCCACGGTGACGAGCTGTAGTACACACCGCCACCGCCGCTCACGTCAATGTCCCCAAGTGGAAACTCAAAATACACCGTGGCACTCACGAGAAGCGCCACCCCAACGGGCTCTAATCTGTACACGTGAGCGCCTAACGCTCGTCCGACCGGCAGCGAGTCAAAAGGCGTCGAAAGATCACTGGTACCAACGCTCACATCACACTCGGTAATGGTAATATTGGTGGAAGTGACGAATGCTCCGGCGGGAAAGACAATGTGAAAGTCTGATGCGGGTGTGAGGGAAAGCACCAGTCCGGTGGGAGGAACCAGCGCTTGCACGCTTGCTCCCTGACACACATCATCGAGTGTTTGCGCGCGCGTTACGTTGACCGACACAGACACAATGCCAACATGCTGCGCAGGATCGCTTGCAATAATGGTCAGTCCAACGACACCCTCGCTGAGTGGGATAAACGTGAGGCGGTACTCATTTGCCGCGCCCGTTTCCGTCGCGTTGATGGCGGTCGTCTCGACAATGGCATCGTCGTTACCAAACGCATTCAGCACCACACCGTTCAGAACCGTCTCCGGCGCCTCCACGAGAACCACCAAGAACACAACGCTGTAGGGCACGTTGACAACCGCCTCGATTTCAAGAGGTAGCTGTTCGAAGCGAAGCGTGTCACTTGTCTGCAGCGCTGCAGTGGTCGACGCAGTCGCGGCAGCAAATGAGGAGGCCGCATCGGCGGCAGTGGGGGTGGCAACCAAACTTGATTCTTGCAGTAGGGCCACTCCCGTTGTCTCCATTGGAGCAGACACCGTCGAAAAGATATTTTCGTCAGGCACGGCAGTGGTCGCCGTCTCGGCTGCCTGAGTTGAAAAGAGGTTTTCCCCGCTTGTTGCAGTCGAGCTCGCAGGTAGCGATGTCGCCTCCTCCGCCATTTGGGTCGAGAAGATGTTCTCCTCAGGGAAGGCTGTCACAGTTGCTCCCAGTGCGGCAGTCGATAACTCCATCAGCGGCACAGCGGTCGTCTCCGCAAAAGCCGCCGTCGTTGTCGCCTCTGCAATGCAAAACAATAATAATTATGATGTTACTTCTCACGAAAAAAAAAGAAAGCCCAAACTGTTTGTCCACCGCACATTCACAACCACTTTTGTGGGTGTGCATACAGCAACACCAAAAAGAACCTTTTTTTTTCATACGCTCTGAAAAATGAACTTACCGAGACAGCATGTCGTAAAGTAGCCCTGAGTCGTTGTCGAGCCCCCCTGGTCGTCGCTCACGGTGAAATTGAACACTCCCACGCCAGGCTTGACGGGAGTCAGTACGACGTGACGCACGAAGCTGCCGACAACAAAGAGCCTTTCTTGAGGAAGCACATCGGGCGTCAGAGTGACCGCGGTCGAGACGAGGTCAAATATAGGCGTCACATCGCTGTCGATGAAGACGCGGAACGAACGCTGAAGACCAATGGCCATGCCAACCTCGTTGATGACAGGAGACGGTAGGATTACGGGCGGAGCCGCTTCGCTCATACTGAACAGCAGCGTCAATGTCGCAAAAGCGAGCTGAAGCTTGGCAAGCCGTCTCCTCATCTCAATGATGTTACACACAGAAAACGAAGGAAAAAAAAACGCGTCCCCTCCCCTTCACACTCGCGCACAACCTCGTCGATTACGCTTCAGAAAGAGACCAAAGGGAGAGCGCGTGAAGAACGTTCAAAGTACGAATAACAAAAAGTTTGTCTTTGAATCTTAAGTGTTTTTGTGCAAACAATTAGTCTCGTCGTCACGAAAAAAAAATCTTGCAGAGCACTCAAAACTCATCCTTTGCTCAAACGACCAAAATAACCAAATTCCCACTTACCATTTTTTGTATTCATCGCGAGTTTACCCAGGCTCTTACATCGACTTCTGCGTCCAAGTGACAAAGTATCATTCTCTGGTACGTGTCGCGGTCGGTTTTCGCGAAACAGCAAATACCAAAAAGAAAAAAAAAAAAAAAATCCGAGAGAAACCGAAACGCTGGTTTAAAGGGGGAATCGGCATTGAAATGGGTACAGGGGGTGTTCTGTACTGTGTAAAAGCAGCAAGTGCTCTCAAACGAGCTCTGTGGCCGTTTCGTTCGTTTCCGAATGGTCTTCTTTTTTGACATTCTCATCTTCTCATACTGAAAACGACAAGAGCAGCGGGACAATGCTCATTCCACCTCAACAGTCACACCCAATAGTGGCTCTGTAACTCACTTCCAACACACCGCCGTCTATCAGTTCCCGCACAATCCCCAGACAGTTTTTTTTTTAAAAAAAACGATAAAAAACGATAAAAAAGAACGACCTCTCAAGGGCAAAATTGCCAGCAAGACTTGGCTGGGACGAACGCACGGCGTCACTTGGTTGCTTGTCTAACGTGCCTTCCGTCTATTTGGTGCAGGAGTATTTCGTTGGACGAAACTCGACAAGAAACGTATATTTGTGCAGAGCACTTTGCCAAACGATGAGCAACAAAGGGAGAAAGCACAGCACAGACCGGCCCATTTCGGTACGGATACATGACACACAAGGGGCGTTGCTGCGAGGGGATTGACAAGGCGCTGGTGGCTGTGCGTTGGGACGGGCGACGGCTTGTTAATGTGTTTTTGTCATAGGTGCTTGACCGGACGACCCTGTCGACGTCAGTGGGACGCCCAACGCCTCTGTCGCCCACGACAGGTCTGCGCAAGGCAGCGGGGCCCAGTGGACGGCCCAAGTCGATGATGACGAGCGCTCATGGTGAGTCGGTGACTGCAGCGGATGTCGTTGTCGACAAGATGACTGGCGAGATCAACATTGCACCTTCGGATCTGGACAACCCCGAGCGTGTGGGGTTTCTTCATGTCAACACGCCCGCTCTCAAGAGTGGAGACAGACGGTCGAGAATTACCACAGCCTTTGCCATTGAGTGGAAAACTCGCTACTGCGTCCTCAAGGCCAACCTTTTGTACATGTTTGCCAGTCCCAAGGTAATTAATTACCTGAAGCGATGATGATACTTGAACATTCATTGTCCACGGAAAAGTTTTTTAATGTGTCTTCGTCCTCACTGGTCTTCAGTAATAGTAATAATTTTCAATTTATCTAATCTTTTTTTCTTCGTCATGTTAGGAAACGTCGGCGATTGCTGTGTTCAACTTGAGCGGCTACAACATTATCGAAGAGACCAAGACGGACGCGGAGGGCAGCAAGAGGGTGAAGCGATGGAAGTTTCACATGCGACACGACACGGAGCTTAATTGCGAGCTGGCCGTTGACTCACGCGATGAGTTGAAGCAGTGGGTGGAGAAACTCAGCGAGGCAACCTTACACACGCCTATCCCTTCGGGAATCACTGACCCATCAGGTAGAAAAGCGAAGCAGAAGTAAGGGCAAAAACGCTAATCTCTTGTTTTTGTTTGTGTGTTGTTTCAGTGGAGGCTGTGCGAAGCACGGTGGCGAAGAAGAGCACCATCAAGTCAGGTCGTCGTGCAAACCCGGTGCACTTTAGTCGACCCAAGAGCGCCATCATTTATGCGCTGTCCGAGGATGAGGTCAAGAAGGCGTACACTGACAAGGTGCAATCGTCGGGTGTGAAAAAGGACGAACGACTCGGTCTCATCAACCTGCTCGACAAGAAAGTTCTGCGCACGACCATCACAGTAAGCATTAAGAATTGTTTTTCATTTATATTATGTTTTTACTTTCACTTCGAAAAAAAAAGATAAAGAAAAAAACAAATCATTCACACAATATTTTAGAGTAAAACAACATGTCGCAATCTGTTGGACAACATGTGCAAGCATGTGGGCACCGACGAAATGTTCTACTTTGGACTGGAGTACCAGGACTCGAAGGAAGAGTGGGCCTTTATGGAGCTTGACGACCGAGTCATGTCGCTCAAGCACCACAGCCAGACGCCCATTGTCATCAATCTGACCGTGCGTCTTGTGCCTATCAACCTTGACACAGTGATTCAGTTTGCGACGATCCACCAACTCTACTTGTACAGCAAGCGGCAGTTTATGAGTGGTGACCTGCTCTTTCCTGCCGAGACGGCTATTCTCCTGGCCTCCTTTATGCTGCAGGCGGAGCTTGGCCAGTACAACGAGGTACGCCACACGATGCGTCGTCTGCGGGACTATCAGCTGCTACCCGACGAGGTGGTGGAGCAGTACGAACTGCCGCCCAACGTTAACCGTACCAACTTCTGGACGGAGCGCATCATTCACCTTTTCAGCAAGCACGGCCCGCTCAGCAAGCCCAAGGCCCAGATGGCCTACCTCAAAATTATGGCAGAACATTCCCAGTTTGGCATTGTCTACTTCGACATTCAGGTAAAAAGAAAACCCTAACCCCTATTTTGTTTCGTCCATTGGAGTGTAGTGTGGAAACCCGAACTCGAAATTTTTATTTGAATGACAATCATGTTTGTTTTGTGTAGAACAAGCGCGGGACACCGCTGCTGCTGGGAATGCATCCGTTGTATGTGAATGTGTACCGACCAGACAACAAGGAGGAGCCACTGGTGAACTTCCAGTGGTCCGAGGTGCGCACGATGAGCGTCGACATGGACAAGTTTATCATCAAGCTCAAGGACCCCAAGGTGGCCGACTTTACGGCGTACACGAACCGCAACACGTCGTCGCAGCGCATCATTGCGCAGGCGATGCTTTGCCACAAGGGCTATCTTATCAGCAAGCACAACCCCATGCTGGTGGACAAGACAATGGGCAGTCAGATCAAGGCAGCGGCGCAAAAGGCCAAGGAAGAACGTGTGGTTGTGAAGCAGGCGATTGTTGAGGAGAAGAAGCGCTTTGACGTGCAAATCCAGTCAGACCGCAAGGAACACGCTGTCGTGCTTGCCAAGCAGATTGAGCAGGAGCGGGCGGTGCAACAGGAGCTTGCGAAAGAGCAGGAGGTGCTTGATCAGGAGGCGGCGTCGCGTCGTCAAAAGGCCGAGGACCGTGTCAAGGCAGTGCGCATCGCGCAGGAGCGTGCCGAAGCCGAGGCGCAGGCCGCCGTGGTGGCTGCCCAAGAGGAGTCGGCGCGTGCCAAAGAACTGGCGGCCGCGTCGGAGCGCACCGCTATTGAAGAGGCAGCCGCCGCCAAGGCCATGGCCGAGGAACTGACAGCAACTCGCCAGGAGCTCGAGGCAGCCGAGGAGCGACGTCTGGCGGCGGAGGCGGCCGCTGCGAGCGCTGCTGCAGAAGCTGCTACTGCGGCGGCAGCCGTTGCCGCGGCCGAGGCCGAGAAAAAGCGTCAGGAGCAAGAGATGGCGGCAGCCGAAGAGGCGGAGAAGCAGCGTCTTGCTGACGAGGCGCTGCTGCTCGAGGAGGAAAAGCGACTGGCGCAAGAGCGCAGCGAGGAGCAGGCAGCGCGCGTGCAAGAGTTGGAAGAAAAGCACGAAGCCGTAGAAGAACACCTGCAAGTGGCAGCACTCGAAGAACAGGCAGTCGAGCGCAGCGGCAGTGGCGAAGGTTCTACTGGCGAAGGCTCTACTGGCGGTGGCTCTACTGGCGGTGGCTACGTGCCTGTGACACGCGTGTATCATCGCGAACAGGAGTCAACGGCGAGACGCGGCTCGGATGCTTACAAGTACGACGTGGACAAGCTGCGCGACCAGATGAAGGTTATGGAGAAGGAGAAGAAGGAGCGTTTTAAGAAGGGCTCTCAGCGTTGGTACCAGCAGGTAAGATGATTGTGGCGTTTTTTTTTTGTTGTTGTCCTTGCTGACACTCTGCTCTGTTTGTCTTGTCTTTGTCTGGATAGGCGTCTGTCTCCGAGCGCATCAAGTACTACGAAGAGTTGGCGCATGAGCGCAGGCCCTCCGATTGGGAGAAGGACACGAACCTCAAGGGTGACATGGCACACTACCCCAAGATTTAATTAGAAAAAATGCGAAACACACAGACTGTGAGAGGGAGAGGGAGAGAGGTTTTATTTTTTATTTTCTGTTCAAAGATATGAACGTGTGAACGAGTGAAATGCATTGACTACAATCCTATTCTATTAGTGAAAAAAAATGGTTTATTTTTTCTTGAAGAAGGACATGAACGAGGCGGCTTCCTTCTTGGTGGCCGTGCCGGATACTTTCTTGGAGATGGGTTTCTTGGGGACGGGATCCTTTGGCTTAGAAGCAGCAGTAGCAGTGGTAGTGGTGGACAACGGTGGTGCGCGCGTGGCGGCAGGGGGAGCAGTTGCAGCAATGTCGTCGTTGTCCGACTCCGACTCCCACACAATCTCAGTGACCATGTACCCTTCGTCGTTGGTGTAAGTCTTCTTGACTCGTCTACGTTTGCGTGCGTGCACTGCCGGACGTGGCTGTGCAGCAGGAGGCATGTCTACGTACAAATTGCAACAACAACAAAAAATAAAATCAGAAAAGTCAGTCACATCATCAGAGAGATCAAAAAGATCGTCATTCATCAGAGCATCATCATCATCATAATAAAAATAAAATAATATCATAATAATACCGTCGTCCTCGTCGCTGATGTGATTGTTATTGAGCACACCCGCCTCCAGTGCTGCGGTGTTGTCCTCCTCTTCGCTTGAAAAAATTCCACGCTCCTCTTCGTCTTCGTCGACGCGACTTCTACAGAGAAAAAAGTGCGCTTTAGAGATGAGACTGAAAAAAAATGAAAAAAAAATGCGCGCGTACCGCTTGACGGCCTTTTTCTTGTCTTTGCCGTCGCTCTTCTTCTTCTTCTTCTTTGATTCCTTTTGCTTCTTTGCCGATGTTTCAACCACAGGCACGGCCTTTGGCTTGGAAACCGCCGCGACGGACGACGCTGGGGTCTCGACACGGACCTTCTTGGTTGGTGACCGGCCCTCTTCAAAGATGCCCGGGTCGCCATCGTTGTCCGAGTCTGAGTCCACCACTCGCTTCGTCTTCTTCTTTACTGCCGTCTCTCGCTCTGAATCTTCCTCCTTCTCCGCCTGTGCCGCTTCCTTGACTGCTGCTACTGCTGCGGCCTTCTCAGCACTCTTTTGAAACATACCCTCCAGTTTCCCTGCACCCCCTTTGCTGCTCTTGGGGGTCACATTTGCCTTGAGCGTGGTCGTGGCGGGACCCTTGCCTTTGCTGGACGGATTAGTGGTGGCAGCCGCTCCAAAGAAGGATCCTTCAGGCTTCTTTTTCGCTGCTGTAGTGGATGCGGCTGATGCTGAGGCTGATACTGCGGCTGCCTTGGAAGAAGTGGTCTTGATTGTCTTGGCGGCTGTCGCAGCGAAATTGGCCGGCTCTGCGCCGGCGTTGGATAGCGCTCTCTTGGGTGCCGACTTCGCCTCGTCGCATCGAACCATCCACTGTGATAATTTGTCCAAACCCGCTGACGTTGCCTCCACATCCGCCGAAAAGACACTTGTCACAAGTCCCTAATCAAACGAAAAACAAAACATTGGAATTGGTCGCAGGACATTCGTCGATACCTTGGGCGATGCGGCTTGAGACAAGACCTCTGGTGCTGCTTGAACGCTGTACACATGTACAGCAGAGAGCTTATCGAAGGCAGCAAGCGTGTCTACAGAGGAGGAGGAGGAGAGCGTGAGAAGAGTGCGATCACTGCGACACGACGCAAACACGCACCGTCGAGCCTATCGCCGGGCACAAGCGCCATTGTCGACTTGCGCGTTGCCTTGTGGAGCCCTGAGACAAAGTACGTCACGGTGACGGGCGTGCCGCCACCGGCTCTTCTCTCCTCCACGAACTGAAACAGAATCCTGAAGACAAAACGAAGACAAAAAAAAACGTCAGTCGAAAAGACATTCGCGAGCGCTAGCGAGACACGGCACTGCCTCAGATAGTGGGCAGTAGCAGAAGCATTTTGTTGGGGTGGCGTACTCCTTGGCTTGGGCGCAGGACACGCCGTGGTCGACACACACTCGCTTGTACGTGAGAACTTGGTGATCGTCGTCAACGGCCGACGCCAGCTGCGACTGAATTGCGGTCACCATTGCGCACCACACGTCTGGGGGGAGGGGGGGTGGGGGCTCGCCTCAAGATAAAAGGGCCACGCGGCGAGAGAAAGAAACGTGTGAACACAGAAACGATTTTTTGATTGACGCGCCAAAACAACAACTTACTCTCGAGATCAAATGAATAAAACATACTTTCACTAGTTCACTTTTTTTCGCGAGTGCATCCAGCTCCGATCGCTGACTCCGCTGTCGATTCGTGGGCTGACTGTGTCGAGGCATCTTTTTCCGCACACATACATTGAGTCGTTGACGTAGAGAACCGATCATGGCTGCGATCTATGCCAAAGGGACTCCGTGGCTGTACGACTTGGCATCCGTCAAACGAACGCAGCCACGCACAGGCTATGTTCAGATCAGACAGGTAGGGCCCCATATCCATGTGTGTGGCGTGAAGCCAACCCCCCTCCCTCCCCCGTTTGATGAGTAGCCAGTCGAAGAGGACAATCCGAACCGTCTTGCCTTCCCGGACTGTGTTCTCGTCGACATTGCCGATCCCATCCATCACGTCCGTGCTGCACTCTCTAGGGACGCTGTTCAATCCATCTTGAATGCCAGGTACGACTTTTGCGGGCCTTTCTTTTCTCACTCTCTCTCTCTCTCTCTTTCTCTCTCTCTCTCTCTCTTGAACTGTCTCTCTCTCTCTTGAACTCTCTCTCTCTCTCTTGAACTCTTGAACTCTTGAACTCTTGAACTCTTGAACTCTTGAAACTCTCTCTCTCTCTCTCTCTCTCTCTCTCTCTCTCTCTCTCTCTCTCTCTCTCTCTCTCTCTCTCTCTCTCTCTCTCTCTCTCTCTTGAACTCTCTCTCTCTCTCTCTCTCTTGAACTCTCTCTCTCTCTCTCTTGAACTCTCTGTCATTCACTACTCTCTGAGTGCAGCAATCACCGCACCATTGCCGGAGCGCTCGTGGTCGTGACAGTTTGCTCGCTGTGGATCACCAAGGACGGCGCCATGTATGTCCTTGTCGACAAACTGAAGCCGATTGCGACAGAGAAGGTGGCTGACTATCGCGAGACCAAGGCACTCCTCGAAGACCCCAGTGTGAGTCGCTGGGTGGCAGAGCAATCCAAGCTGCTTGAAGAGGCTAACAAGACCATGGAGAAGTATCGTGAAGCAACGTGTGCCGACGAAGACAGCCTCATCGACGACTTGGTCAGCATGAGCGACAAGCCTGGCTCGTCACGGACCAGCTCCTCGTCGGCACCCATCGTGCGTTCTCATCGCTCTCCCACCAAGACAGGCGTCACAAACAACAGTAACGGCATCAACACCAAGCAGGGTGACGACATGGGCGACGACAGCAAGCTGACCAAGAGCGCAGTCGATGATGATTTTGTGGTGCGTCGATTAGCGGGCGCTCGCAAGCTCGACCTGAGTTTGAGCGTCCAAGCGTGTTCGAGCTCCAAGAGAGCGATTCATCAACTGATGACTGCACAAGATGCGACACCGTCAGTGGGTGGACAAGGTGCGTCGGGAGGAGGAGCGTCGGAATTTGCCAGTGGCGAGTTTGAGCTACGATCGGACGACGATGATGATGACGACCACGAAGGCATGTGGTGCCAGCCTGTGCCCAAGAGCACGGAACACCAGTCAGACTTGGAGAGCAGCGAGGAGAGCGACGATGAGGATGACGACGATGAGGATGCAGACGACTACGCTGCACAATCGCGTCTCTCCATTGTGACCTTCAATAAGTCAAGCAGATCCATCGCCAGCCCCAAGAAACCACCGCAGCCCGCGTCACCAACACGCACCACCGCTACCGTTCCTCGTATTATCCGCCCTCTGTTCCCGTCATCCAGTGCTCTCCTCAAACCCCCCACTTTGTCCAAGTCACCCACCGCCGAACGACCGACCCAGCAACCCCTCCCGACGTCGCGCTCACCGCCAAAGTCGCCCCAAAAGTCAAAGTCGCCGTTAAAGCCACAGTCACAGTTACAGTCACAGTCACAGTCACCTGACAAGTCCTTTGTTGGGTTATCTCCCAAGACTGCAGTGGCGTCACTGGCCAAGACACGTAAGGGGCGCAAGGCGGTTCCAGAGATCGAGTCGGACGTTCTCTTTCCGTCCATTGAGTGCGAAGAGGCCAAGGAGTTGGTAGCGCCGGAGGACAAGCGGAAGAAAAGGAGGGAGAAGGAGGGAGAAGAGGAGGAGAAGAAGCAGAGAAAGGAGAGGGAGGCGGAGGAGGAGGAAATTGAGAGCAAGGCGAATATTGTGCGTGAGAAATCACCGTCACAAGCACCGCCCTCACTGCGGCGCCAACAGCTGCTCAACATCGACAACGTTTCCACTGACTCGGACAGCGACAGTGTTGATGACGCCGCGAGTGAGCCCAGCCTTAGGGGCGACATGTCCCCCTCTCAGAACACTCCAAGCTTCGACGAGCACGACCTGGCTGCCTCAAAGTCTCCTGCTGCCTCTAGTGCCTTCGCCTTCCCCGAGACCCAAATGGACTTCAGTGACTCGCAAGACGATTCTGTGCTAACACCCTCTGTTATGTCGCAGTCTCTGCTTGAGACTCCAGCCCCATTTCAGAAACGGACCTCTGCTCGCAACGGTAAACAATGATATAATTATAACGACTCATAATCGTTAATAATAATAATATTATTATTATTATTATTCTTATTATTATTATTATTATTATTATTTTATTATTTTATTCCTATTATTATTATTATTATTATTATTATTATTATTATTATTATTATTATTATTATTATTTTATTCCTATTATTATTAATATATTCTTATTATAATAATAATTATGTTTCTTTTGTTATCATTATTTTTATTTTTTCTAATGTGTAGCACACATATTGGATGCAGATCCGTTGTCGGATGCCCTCCAGTTGAGTCCAACACAAGGGAGGACTCTATTTAAGCAGGGTTTGTACGAGTGGAAGCCTAACAAGGAGGAGGGGGAAAGCGGGGATATGGCAAGTGCAAGTGAGACGAGTGATGTTGTGCATCATGTGTCGTTGAGTGGCGCAAGTGGCAGTGTGTCATCGCCAGGTAGCCCAGTGTCACGTGGGAAGCATGGCAATGTGGCGGCTGTGACGGGAACGACGTCAGCAAGCAAGGCAAGCGGAGTAGTGGTGGCGAAATCACCCAAGAAATCGAGTGGACGCAAGCGCAATGAGAGTGAAGATGCTGACGAGGCGGTGATGGAGGAGGTGGTGCAACATCGATCGAAAAGGAGCAAGACTGAAGGAGAGGGAGAAAATCTTGAAGCTAAGAAGGCTCAGAAGAAGAAACTGATGATGGAAGTGGAGAAGAAGCTGAAGATGGAGATGGAAAGGAAGAAGATGGAGAAGGAGAAGAAAAAGATGAAGGAGAAGGCGACTGCGCCTGAGACGCAAATGATGTTGATGGATTGGAGTGAGGAGGAGAAAGAAGAAGAGGAGATTGAGGGGGAGGAGGAGAGTGTTGTTATTGGGGGCGGCAAAATCAGCATAGCAAGTCCTGTGTCGTCAGCTCCCTCCTCGGCACCCTCTGATACGCGTCAGCAGCGTCTGCGCAAGGCGGCAGAACTCACACGTGCCCTTTCGTCGGCCAGTCAAGAGAAGCGACGACAGGAGAACCTTGTGTCGCTGTTGGCCTTCTTTCGCGAATCGCCTCGCTTACCTCACACCGACGCGACGCGTGTCCAGTTGGCCCGGCATATTCGCGAATTTTGGTCTCGTCGCTGAACAAGTGTCGCTGTATCCACCATAATATTTGTATTACTCATTGTTAGAAAGTATAATTATAATAATTTTATAATAATTTTATAATAATAATAATAATAATAATTGTAATTGTAATAGAGAATCGATAGCTGTGCTCAATGTCAAAACAAGACTAAAAGAATAATAATAATAATAATAGTCTACTAATTATCTTGGTCAGTTGAATTCATTGAAACGAGAAATTTCTTCAGCAGAGACAGTCTAGAGGAACAGAGCGCGCGAGTCGTTAAAATATGTGATGCACTTCGACAAGACGCGGTCTTACAGGATGGATGCTGGCAAGGCTTGCATAGAAATCTTCGCTGCAGAGTGAGCGCGGAAACACTGAGCGAGGATTCATTTGCGAGAGAGAGCACGTCTGCACATAAAAATAATAAGAAAAAGACGAAGAATACAACCCATACATATAATAAGACAACAACAACAACGTTAAATTTCGTGGTTATCGTATATTTATGTTGTACGAGAGCAACATTTGAAGCAGTAGGGTCGCATGGGATGTAGCAGATGTGTGAAGCGGAGCTGTGTGAGGCACGATGCCATGCAGTGGCGCGCTGCAATTCGCGCACCGGTTGGAAGAGGGCGTCGTTGAAGGCGTTTCCAAGGTCGCTGCCTGAGAGACCCTCAGTCGACTCGGCAATCGCGTTGAGATTTTCTTCGCTTAGTACCTCCGCTTGATCGGCCTGATCTGCAGATTGAGTAAATTTAATAACAGTCATTGACGTTCAAAAATGCTCCGTTTTTTGTTTTTACAGAGCGCGCGTTTCAGAAGTTGCTTTCGTGCGGCAAAGTCGGGAAGGGGTACGTAAAGTCGCTTTTGGAAGCGACGAAGAAACGCCGAGTCCAAGTCCCATGGGCAGTTGGTGGCACACAGCAGAAAAACGCCTCCACCCTGGCACTCACCCTTTGCCGTGTCTGTAGTTCCCTCCATCTATGATAATAATTTATTATTATTATATTTTTTCTTGTTCTTGATGGAATTCCCTAACTTGTCGTAGTAGCTCAGTCTTAAAGCGACGGATGTGTTCGTCTTCTTGTGAGTTTCGCTTTCGAGCCATGCTGTCAACTTCGTCTAAAAAATAATAAAAATCAAAAAATTTGAGAATGAACTTATATTTATTTTGTGTCTTCGCGTGGTGACTGTATCATTAATAAATGGGTTGTATCGTCCTTCCTCTTCTTATTATTATTATTGTTCTCTCATACCAATGAATATGATCTAAAACCAACGATATTAAGACGTCATAATATAAAAAGTTAATCATTGATATAACATTAGGTTAAAAATGTTGGCTAATGAAGATGGAATACAGATTTGGTGGACTGCGAACGAGCGTGCTGAAATAAATCTCGTATCATTCTAAATAAAAGAAATAAAAAAATTAGTATTATCAATGAAAGATTATAATATGACTTTTCTGTTTCGCCGAGCCAGCTGGAGAGGAGTGAAGAGGCTGAAATGCTGTAAAAAGGTGCGGCTGATTCATTGGCGAGAGCCTGTGCAAGTTTGGTCTTTCCGGTGCCTTGTTTGATAAAATATAGTAATAATAATAATAATTATTATGACGTTACAAAAAGACGTTATTTTAATAGTTTTTCTGTTTTTAAGCTGACCTGGGGGACCAAAGAGTAGGATGCTATTCCAAGCCTTTCGGGTGCCCTTGAACAAGTGGGGGAACATGAATGGCATCAAAAATACCTCCCGCAATGTTTCCTTCACACTGTCTAGACCTATTCTTAAGAACGCAAATGCTTATCACTATGAAATCACTATATAGGGTGGCAATCCCACAACAGAGCATGGCCAAAGGGAAGTGCACATCATGCTTAATTTGATTTGCCTTTTCGTTCTTTCTGTATCACTTTGTTTCTTTCTTTGTTTCTTTCTTCTATCAATTGTTTCTTTCTCCTCTCTCTCTCCCTCTCTCTCTCTCTCTCTCTCTCTCTCTCTCTCTCTCTCTCTCTCTCTCTCTCTCTCTCTCTCTCTCTCTCTCTCTCTCGTACCTGCAATAGTTTGAAAGGTGACTTGGCGGTCGACCTTTTGCAACGTATCTTCAATGTCGCGCTTTCTTGCTCTACAAAAGACTCTTGTGACTGTTTCGTTCGCGTTTCGTTTTCGTTTTTGTACTCTGCTCTGTCGTCGACATTTTCAGCGCTTCTTCGCCGTTTCAGAGCGCCTCCTTTTGAGCATTCAATTGCTTCGTAGTGTCGCTGTCGGACAAGATCAAGGATGTGCAATACAGTCCACTACAAGAGGCGTCAAGCAGGTGGAAAAAGCCGTATATTGTTCGTATATTGTTCTTGAATGTTTTTCTCTCTGACGTGCCTTTCGCTGTGCGTCTTGGTCACGCTCTAGAATAGACTCGAGTACGCCGGTGAGACTATTTAGAAGATGCTGACGTGTGTTAAAAGGAACACCGTTTGTCGCTTCAGACTTCTACATGAAAAAAAAAAAAAAAACGAGAAATAGAGCGCGCAAGCGACGAGTTTTTTTTTCGTCAAAACGCACCGTCGACGATACGACAGCAGCACTGGCACCACCACCACCACCACTGCTGCTGGAAGGAGTATTTGATGGTAGCGAGGACGTCGTTTTGAAGCCCGCCACTTTTCCAGACGAGAGCGGAACGAGTGATTCCAAACTGTGTTGTGTGAACTCCTTTTTATTTTTTTTGGCTTTTATCATTACATTTCGGTTCCATCACGGTAGAGCTGTAATAGGAGCTTAGTGAGTTCAAGGTTCATTCTTTCTGGGGTTTCAGGGCAGTAAAAAAAAGAAAAGAAATGATCATAAAGAGACAAGAGATATTGGATTCGGTAAAATACAATATAATAGGAATATAATAGTGGTTGTTGTTGCTTGTCTTGCTTTTGTGCTTACGTCTTGCAATGATCATGACTCACTGGTTTACTTTGTACTATAATATTGGTATACTAAAGTATGTAGGAACGCTACTCGACTAACTTCGAAGTCTGACATGATTAGACTGCTGCTGTAGAATGTAAGCAAGTAGGAACGACTCCTCTCAAATAAATGAGTCAAATTTCGAATATACTCGTTTACATTCGAACACACAAGGTTGCGCATGAAAGCGTCTACTACCCCCTTTTCGGTTCGATCGCACAAATTTGATAGTGGGACACAGGTCACAGGCACACAGCTACGTTTGGAGGTCTCGAACGAGCGCCATTTCAAGAATGAACTTGCCCTCCTTGTACTTTTGAGTTTCCTCATAAGCCTTTTCCTGGATAAATTATGGTACGCACACACACACACACAAAAAAAAAAAAAAAAAAAAAACGAGAGTGAGAGACAATACGACACGATCAACCTTACGTATTTCCAGCCAAGGACATGATTGCAATTCCTACAGTGCACATCAACAACAGTATGCAGTCCGGTAGTCTGCATCGAATAATTCGCGTTTAGTTGAGAACACAGTCTGAAAGTGAAAAATATTACCATTTGGCGGTCCTCTGCGACGCCCGTTTCAACATTGACACTGCAAGCGGACAAAACAAGGGGTCAAGGAGGCATGTCGCACTTGAGGGACTTGGCTTACACGTCATTGAACAGATAGGCGATGCCATGGCTGCCATAGAAGGTCTAGGGAGTGGAAACAAATCAAAATAAAATTCGCAAGTTCGAACTTGTCGCGGCTTTTTTTTTTTTTTCTCGTGTTCATTTTGTCGTTTTCCTGCGCGGATGACACTTGGTTGCGACACGCCGGTGCCGCCAGCATTGCAAAGCGTAGATTTGGGGGAAGACAATGCAAACAGCGTGCGGGAAAGTCGCGCGGTGGGCGAGCAAGAGAGACGCGTCAATGCCATTGGTCACAAAATTGCCCATGTCGCCACGGAGACGACAATGCGACCGCCTACCTTGGAGATTATCTCTTCATGCGACGTTAAATGAACCGCACAGACACTGCACGCGTAGACGTGAGTCGAACTCTGCTCAAAACAAAAAGTTTCATGAGAGGTGAAACACTTCTTCTTTTTTTTTTTTTTCGTGTCACAAGTTCACACAAGACATAGACTTACCAGGTTCTCAAGGAACAGTTTGCCCATGGTAGATGACGAAGGAGCGGTAACGGAGTCTTCTCGTGAACGGACAGCCGCAAATGAAACGAGACAAATTAATGGGAATCTGAATAATTATTATTGATTCATTTTTACAAAAATATTTTAATGATTTGAATCGCAACGCACACACGTAGAACGAAGAAAGAGCCTCAGCGAAACTGCTGAGGCGGCTCGCATTCGGGAACACTGCCAATGGTAAATTGATCGGCCGCAAAAGCTTGAAGATCGGCTTGAGAGAGGCCCTGATCAGACGATCCAGGAGGCACTTGGGGGGCGGTGGGTGTGCCTGTCACAGAGACGGTCACAGGTGCTGGGGCAGCAGGTGCAGGCATTGGTGTGTGTGTGGGAAGGGTCGCAGAGGGAAACCCGGTGGGAACGGAGGCGGGACCTGCGGCCTGGAAGAGGGGCGCAGTGGCAAGGGTCGTGGGTTGCGCTGAGATGGGCATGGGAGCAGGACCACCGGGCGTTGCAGGAGGAGGATACGCCGTGGGGAAGAGCGAGGGAGCCAAAGTGATGCCGGCGGGGGCAGCAGTCGGGAACAGAGGGGTTGCTTCACCGCCCTGTGGAAATGGCGTTGCACCTGTGTCCATTGTGTTGAAAGAGGAGCCCGACGCGCGCTACAAAAAACACCGTCATTTCACCTGTTTTGTTTTGTTTGTTTGTTTGTTTGTTTGTTTGTTTTCTTTTGCGCAAGCATACTGCGTGGCGAAGGGCGCCTTGGGGATCAGCGGCAACAGCCTGTCGACTAGCAAGCATCTCGGCAGTGAGCTGCTCGACGCGTGCTGAGCTCTGCGCGACACCACCTGTCGCCGCCATCTCCTGGTACGCCTCGTAGCGCAGTTCCTCGGGCGACACGTCACAACTGAGAATCTGCACTCCTTGCTCTAGGCCGTAGCACGAAAACGGCCATTCGGGCCACTTTTCCATGTCCGTGCGTATCTTGGCCCTAAAGAAGTATTTTTCTTAGTACCTATCTCATTTGTTTCTTCTTTGTTTCTTTCTTCTTCTTCCTCCTCCTCCTCTATCACTTTGTTTTTGTTTCTTTCTCTCTTCACTCTGTTTCTTTCCCTCTCTCTATCACTCTATCACATTGTTTCTTTCTCTTTCTCTCTATCATTTCTTTCTTCCCCCCCCCCCACTTTGTTTCTTTCTCCCTCCTTTCTCTCTCTATCACTTTGTTTCTTTCTCCCTCCTCTCTCTATCGCTTTGTTTCTTTCTCCCTCCTCTTTCTCTCTATCACTTTGTTTCTTTCTCCCTCCTCTCTCTATCGCTTTGTTTCTTTCTCCCTCCTCTTTCTCTCTATCACTTTGTTTCTTTCTCCCTCCTCTCTCTATCGCTTTGTTTCTTTCTCCCTCCTCTTTCTCTCTATCACTTTGTTTCTTTCTCCCTCCTCTCTCCCTCCTTTCTCAATCACTTTGTTTTCTTTCTCCCTCCTCTCTCTCTCCTTTCTTTCTTTCTTTCTCTCTCTCATTTGTACTTACGCATATTCTTGGTCATTGTACGAGGTTTTCGAAGACGACCCGCCTGTTCGAGGCTCATGAGAGAAATTACAATTGGCCCCTTTGCGACAAGTGCCTTCAGCAAAGAACTTGCAAGCTTTCTTGCTTTTGGTCGACGACGGTTGCTGCCAACCGCCCTGCTGCTGCTGCTGCTGCTGCTGCTGCTGTTGTTGTTGTGGCCATCCAGCGCCAGACTGGCGTCCTTGTTGTTGATATTGAGAATGGGGCTGCGACGACCCGAACGGCTGTTGGCGTTGCGTGGAGTGCGTTTGCCAAGCGCCGCCGCCTCCTCCGCGTGCATTTCCACCGCCACCCCACGACCCTGCGCCTCCTCCTCCTCCTCCTGCCCCACCCCAAGACACCCCGCCACCGCCTCCACGGTTACTGCTCCCCCCTCGCCCGCCCCCGCCCCGTCCACCGCCGCCCCCGCCAGCCGGATGCACAAAGTTGCACTGTGCCCCTTTGTTGCACGTCCCCGCTTGAAAGTATCGACAGATCGTGCCACTTCCACCTCCCCGTCCTCCACCACGACCTCCTCCGCCACGACCTCCGCGCCCTCCTCCACGATACATTGGAGGACGAAGAACGATTAAAAAACTGAATGAGTATTCGGAATCTTCAATCTCGAGTGTATACTACTCTGAGTCGAACACAATCATCGGCGATTAACTGATTGAACACCCACTACACGCTTGGGAGCTGTGACTTCACCCACTTGATACTTATGCTACACTTCGATGTGTTACACACTAAGTAATGTAAATCGTTACGTTACAATATTTTCGGCATTTCGGTGAACTTGAGCAGTTTCAGGAGGTGTCGGCGGTCTTTCTTTGCAGAGGCAAGTGCAAGGCCCGACACAAACTCTTGGACGTTGCGGTGAACAGCGTCCAGCGGCTTGGTGGGCGTTGCGACGGCGACAGAGAAGACGCCGTCCGATCGAACCATTGCAACCCACGGCGCCGTGCTCTGCGCCTGCTGCGCGTCCATGTCGCTGCCAAACGCGATGGTGGTGAGCGCATCGCCCTCCAGGTGCGTCGCAAGATGCGCAAAAGCCGCCCAGAGGTTGGCCGTTGCGTCGCGCCGCCCATCCGTCACCAGACTCCATTGCGTGTCTGTTGCGCCACGCGCATACGCCACCAGCACCTGGCTGGTGCGACTATCGATGATTTCCACAAGGTAGTTGATAGTGGAGAAGGATGTTTGTCAAAATGTTTGATTAATCAATCACACAGTCTCAAGTCACACTGATGACTGAGTGTCTGAGTCACATTTTTATTTAATAGTAACACGTGCTGGTTGTTATTGTACCATGACGTCTATTTTGGAGTATAAGACACATATTGAGCTGGGCGACACAGTCATTTTATACGAGGTCTGTCCATAGTGTCGACTCTTCTTTTGTCGATTGCTCATGTTCTCGGCCACCGATGCTATAGGGACCGCAATCGATGAAGCCCATTGTGGTGACACAAGAAGGTGTGCATAACATGCGCTACGGGACGTTTAAATTCGCCGATATGATTGGCAAACCTTACGGATCAAAGGTAGCAAAGTCACGATGCGACTTGCAAAATAAAGATATTTGACATTTTGTCGTCGCTGCTCGCTTCAGATGTATGCCGGACGGGGCTGGCTGGTGCTTTTATTTCCCACACCCGAGCTGTGGACGTTGGCACTGCCGCACCGCACGCAAATTCTGTACAATGTTGACATTTCGTTGGTGGCGCTCCACCTTGACTTGGTGCCCGGCTGTGTTGTGGTTGAGTCTGGTATGTGAGCAAGACGCCAAGGCGACCCCGCCTCTTTGGACGAACATGAACACTGTTGTTTCTTCCTTGTGCGTGTGCGTTGTAGGGACGGGGAGTGGATCTTTGTCGCACTCGTTGATCCGCTCCATAGCACCGACTGGATTCCTTCACACGTTTGAGTATCACGAACAGCGAGCGACCGCTGCAAGGTATGGATGAATATGAGAAAGTAGGGAAGCAAAAGATGAAACGGTGCCGAATAGAGAGGAGTTTGCATCGCACGGACTCAAGGACCATGTGAAAGTATACCATCGCAATGTGTGTGCTGATGGATTTGATTTGGACGCCATTGCCGACGCTGTCTTCCTTGATCTTCCACGGCCCTGGGAGGCTCTAGATAGTGCCATCCGAGCACTCAAGGTAGATCTTGTACTTTTACTTTTACACTTGCTGGCTCTGACGCGTGGTTTCACAGCCGCGGACCGGTCGTCTGTGCTCCTTCTCGCCTTGTATTGAGCAAGTGCAGCGCATGTGCGAGGCTCTCAGAAAGACCAACCATGTTGGTAGGATTCTCACCAGACAACTTCTTCTATGAGCACTAAATGTCCATTGCTTGCCCGTGCTGACTTTAGACATTAAAACGTATCAGTGTCTGGCACGAAACTTTGAAATGCGACACACTGATTTGCCCGAGATCAACTTTGACTTTCAAAAACAACTTGTAAGATAGCGAAAGAATCGTCACCGCCCTCACTTTATTTCTATCACTTTCCTCCTTCCTTTCTTTTTCTCTCTACCACTTGTTTGTCTCTCCCTCAATCTCTTGTTCTTTTCTCTCCCTATCGCTTGTTCTTCCCTCTCCCTCTCAGTCACTTGTGACTTGTTTCTTCCTCGCTCCTTCTCTCACTTTGTTTCTATCTCCTCTCTATCACTTTGTTTCTATCTCCTCTCTATCACTTTGTTTCCATCTTCTCTCTATCACTTTGTTTCTATTTTCTCTCTATCACTTTGTGTCTTTCTCCCTCCTCTCTCTACTTCTCTTCTCTTCTCTTCTCTTCACACACACACACACACATACATACATACATACATACATACATACATACGTACATACCTAATGTATTAACCTGCATGCCTCATACTGCTCTCGCTCTCTCACTCTTTGTGTCGTTTTAGGATGCATGCAGCATTGCCTCGGGCGAACAGGTCGTACTGGAGCGCTACCATGCACACACGCCCCTTGTGACCCGCCCCTATCCTGAAATGCCCGGTCATACCGGCTACTTGACTTTTGCTCGTGTGTCTCCTTTTGTGCCAACCGACTCGTAACCAACCGCTCGCAAAAAAAAATACACACCCCCCAAAAAAAATTGTATCCCACACACGCACACGAGAAATAAGCAGTCAAGAAGAGGCCTTTCGGAAAGATGAATACACAACTGAAGAACGACACACGAAGAAAAGTTTCTTTGGACAGGAAAGAGAATAGTGTGCATTTAGTCGCGGTCCTTGTCGCCACCGCGAAGACGGCCAGTGCGGCGAGCAGCAATGAGACCGACCTTGCGACCGGCGGGGGTGCCACGGGCGACCGTGGAAGGCTTGCCCAAATGCTGATGGTTGCCACCACCGTGGGGATGGTCGACGGGGTTCATGGCGACGCCACTGACCTTGGGCCACTCGTTGCGCTTGACGCGGTACTTGTGGAACGACGCACCGGCCTTGAGCATCGGCTTGTCGATACGGCCACCGCCTGCAACAACACCAATGGTGGCACGGCACAGCGAGGAGATGATCTTCTTGCTGCCGCTAGGCAACTTGATGCGCGTCTTCTTCTCGTCAGCGTTGTGCGTCACAATGGTGGCGTAGTTGCCGGAAGCACGTGCGAGCGTGCCGCGGTTGCCGACCTTCTCCTCAACGTTGCAGATGATGGTACCCTCGGGCAGATCACCGACCGGGAGGACGTTGCCAACAGCGAGGTTAGCTGAAAAATTGTACAAAAAAAAACGCTTGTGTGAACACAACACCCCAATCATTTTCTCTCCTCTCTTACCCTTCTTGCCGCAGTACACAAACTGACCGGTGTGCATGCCCTCGGCAGCGATGAAAAGCTCCTTCTTGATCTTGAAGCGGTAGGGGTCATGGAAGTGGACCTGAAAGAGACAGAAACGTTCAGCGCGACGTTAAAAACGATGTCTTAAGTTCATCGACACACAGCGCGCACACACACACGCGCGTATATGATAGACGAGCACAGCCACATTCAGACACACATACACACACACTCTCTCTCTATCTCTGTCTTAAAATTGTCTCATATGCTTACGGTGGCAAGAGGTGCACCACGGCCGGGGTCGTGGATGATGGACTTGACGACACCCTTGATGTAGCCACGCTTCTCGGCGTAATCGAGCGAGCGAAGCTTGGCGGCGCCCTTGCGGTGGGTGGTGTGCGATCGGAAGACCGAACCAGCACCCTTCCTCTGACAACGAATGACGCGACCCATCTGAAAAAGGCAAGAGGAAGAGACATGATAATGTGTAAGAAGAAAAAAACCCCAAAGTCATAGAAACAAAGACTCTGTTCGCCGCAAAAATTAAAGACAAAAGAGCAGATAGAGAGAACAACAAGAAGCAGGCAGGGATGACAGCCACGAAAAGAGGAAAGAGCATTCTCACATCCCGCACTACCACGCCCAGGAGGTAATT
>CALSCP010002502.1:0-17720 GCA_943704425.1 Ministeria vibrans ATCC 50519
CCCGGCTGGTACTCGCCAGCAACACACGTGTCGCACGCCGTCTGTCCTTCGCTGCCGGCAAACGTCGTCGCGGCACAGTCGGTGCGGTGACCACCACCCTCTCTCTCTCTCTCTCTCTCTCTCTCTCTCTCTCTCTCTCTCTCTCTCTCTCTCTCTCTCTCTCTCTCTCTCTCTCTCTCTCTCTCTCGTGTTGTAGGTTACCTTGCCGGTAAGCGTGTCGGAGAATCGGTTTTTCCCTGCACCCAACGATCGAAGTCAGCCCACAACGTTTGTGAGCGGGGCCGTTGGCAGCGCGTTCTCGGTGATATGGCCGTGCCAGGCGGAGCCGCTTCTTGCCTGGCTCGTTACCAACGAGAGCGCCATTGCAACCACCTCTCATTTTACCTGGTGTGGTTCTGTCTGCGGTGGTTGTCGCAATGGTGGTGTCTGTGTGCCTACTGCGGGCGGTGGCCAAGATCGCTGCGCCTGCCGCCCGGGCTTCACTGGCGACGGTTGTCAGACGGCCCCTCTTCCGGGCTTGGACGCTAGCTGGTGGAGCAACGCCGAGTTTGACGGCGTGCCCGTGCTTACCGAGGTTCTTAATACCATCAACGAGTACTGGGCAACATCGGGTGCGCGCCCCGAACTGCCTCTCGAACGCTTTAGCGGTCGTTTTCTCGGTGCCCTCTACATCAATCGAACGGCCGAGTACCGGTTTGAAGTGGGCAGCGACGATGGAATGCGACTGTACGTTGGCAGCGACCATGCGCCCATCGCCTCCTTCTGGGGACCCCGCTCGTTTCGACGTACTCTCGGTCCGTGGGTACAGCTCAATGCCGGCGAGTACTATCACTTTCGCTGCGACTACTACCAGGACGTGGGAGCAGCTGGAATGCAACTGCGCTGGAGCATTCGCGACTCGCCTTTGGCGACCCCCAGCAATCTTGCCGTGGTGCCTGCCTCAGCTTTTTTTCGCATCACCATGCCTCTAGTGGTGCTCTCAAGTGTCACCATCGAGCTGCTGCCAAAGTCGCAGTATGGCAACTTTAGCGTGTCGCTGAATCAGCCGCCCCTCGGCGACGTTCTCGTGTTGCTCGAGAATGGGGGTTCGCAGTTTCTCCGTCTCAGCAATTGTTCGCTGCCCTTTGACGCTACCAACTGGAACGTGCCACAAGAGGTCAAGGTGGTGCCCCTCACCGAGGACTTTGGTCTGAACCAGCAAGCGTCCATCAATGTTAATGTGGCCACGGCGAGTGCCGCGTGGCCCTTCAACTTTTACGCACCCACCATTCTGGCGGTCGACTGCGCCGTCAACGACCCCTCCTGTTTGCTGCCTGGCGAGCATGTCAACGTCACACTGTCCAAAGGCGCTCCTTTCTTTTGCTCGTCCGCCGGTGACCCTCATGTCAACACGTACCACCAACACGTACATCATTTTATGGGCATCGGAGACTACTACCTTACGCGCGACCCATCGGGCGTGCTGGCCGTGCAGGTTCGACAGAAACCTTGCGGCGGCGCGGGTGCCTCGTGTAACACGGCGGTCGCCGTCAAGTATGGCGACTCGGTCGTGTCGGTTGTACTCAACCCATACAACAACGTGCCGATTGTGCGCGTGCGTAGCGACTCGTTGCTTGCCGGCTTTGCCATCTTTAGCGAGGGAGGCGGCCGAACTTTTCGTCTTGAGCTGCCAAACGGCGCGACAATCGAAATTCAGGCTGACCACTGGCGCGCCGATGGCTCCAGCTTTCTCACCGTTGGCGTTCACATGCCTCAGTCGTCGCACGGTTGCCTCTACGGCCTCTGCGGCTCACCCGACTGCTGTAAGTCATTCAAGGGCTTTGCTGGACGCGACGGTATTCTTTACCAGGACAACCAGGTGAACACATTTGGTGACAGTTGGCAGGTGCCAGCGAACGAGAATCTTTTTTCGTGGCCTGATAACCAGGCGATCATCGGCAACATTGCAGGGCTTCCGTGTCAGCAACCGCCGTCCCACTGCGCGTTGTTTCCGTGCGCCACCAATTTTACCGGCACCGACGAAGACATTGCTGACGATGTGGCAATGTTTTGTCTTGAACATCCCACCGCATGTAACTTCAACGACACCCTGCCGTCAGGTCCATTGCCGTCGAGCACCCCTTGTGATCCCATCCTGTATTCGAACGCCGTCGACATTTGTCGTGCCTTCTTTAACACAAGTACATTTGCCATTGAGTGTGGTGCCAGCGGCGTCGACACTCACACGTGGTTTGAGACGTGCGTTGACGATGCCTGTCTCGCCTCGTCGCTTGAGTTTATTATCAGCTTTGCAAGTGCCTTTGACGATTTGTGCACAACGACAGGCGTGCCTCCCAACTGCCCTCACCAGTGCTCCATGAATGGTGTCTGCGTGTCGGGCACGTGCGTGTGCACACCACCCTTTGGCGACTACGACTGTAGCCAAAACACGACCGCTCACATGCCGACATGTACCGAGGTTTTCCCCGAGCCCTTTGGTGACATTCGTGTCGGTGGCACTGTCAAGTACATTGGTCGCGATTTTTACTCGCACCTCTCGTTCACCTGTGACTTTGGCTATATCAATGTTGCGGCGCTGGTGATCAGCGAATGGATTGTACTGTGCCCCGTACCGCCCGTGCCCTTTGGACAGCTGCCTTTTGAGGTGCGACTCTTTGCTGATGGTGCCGAGCTGTCGTCTTGCGAAGCGCGCACCTTCAACGTCGTCGGCTGCGGCGATGGTGTGGTTGCGCCACCGTTTGAAAAATGCGACGACGGGTTTCCACCTGACACTCAACGGTGCACCTCTGAATGTCAGTGCCAGGCGGGCTGGTATGGACCATTGTGTGCCACCAATCCGAATGATTGTCCTGCCGTGAACCCGTGTCAAAACGGTGCGACGTGTGTCGACGGGCTTGACAAGTTCCATTGCGCTTGCCCTCCCGGCTGGTACGGACATTTGTGCGAAGTGGAGCAGGATCCCTGTGCAAGTTACCCGTGCCTCCACGGTGGCACTTGTGTTGTATCCGGGACGTCATTTGTCTGCATTTGTCCACCATTGCACACTGGTGAGCTGTGTGACACATGCGAACAGGGTGTTTGTCTCAGCAATCCCTGCCAAAACGGCGGCTTTTGCGACGAGACGGTCAATGGCTGGCGTTGCACATGCTCGCCCGGCTACACGGGGGTTGCGTGTGAGACGGAAATCAACGAGTGCGAGTCGTCGCCATGCGTCAACGGCGCCAGCTGTGTCGACCATGTTGCCTCGTTCTCGTGCACCTGTACCTGCGGCTATGAGGGTCTTACGTGCGCCACCAACACCAACGAGTGTGCAACTTTTCCCTGTGCCAACGCAGGCACCTGCACCGACCGTGTGTGCGGCTTCTCGTGTGCCTGCTGGGCGGGTTTCACAGGCTCCATGTGTGAGACCAATGTCGATGAGTGTGCATCATCACCCTGTACAAACGGTGGTACGTGCAGCGACAGTGTCAATCACTTTGCATGTATCTGCCCACCCGACTTTACGGGTGTTCTGTGCGAGTCAAACATTGACCAGTGTGCCTCGTCACCCTGTGCGAATGGTGCAACCTGTGCCAACGTGGCCACCGCGGCCGGCTACACTTGCAACTGTGTGGCGGGCACCACAGGTGTGGACTGCGAGAGCCACGTCAACGAGTGTGCATCGTCCCCCTGCCACAATGGCGGCACTTGCTCCGACGGAGTCAGCTCGTTTGTGTGCGCCTGCCCATGCGGTTGGGTGGGGGCCAGGTGCGCATCGCCGTTAAACGAGTGCGCATCGACACCTTGCCAAAACGGTGCCACGTGTATTGATGGTGTGTGCGGGTATACATGTCAGTGTGTGCATGGATTCTTTGGAGGCGACTGCGAGACAGACATTGATGAGTGTGCGTCGTCTCCGTGCGAAAATGGTGCCACATGCGAGGCCGCCATTGGTGGCTTTTCGTGCACATGCGCCTGTGGCTATGCGGGCGCAACTTGTGCCAATGACGTCAACGAGTGCGCTTCCGCACCTTGTCACAATGGTGGCACCTGCGTTGACGGCGTGTGTACATTCACGTGCGTTTGCATCGACGGCTACACTGGCAGCGAGTGCGAAAGTGACATTGAGGAGTGCCATTCGTCGCCTTGTGACAATGGTGGCACGTGCACAACAACGGCAGGCGCACCCAACACATACATGTGCGAGTGCCCTTTTCCTTTCACTGGCGCGCAGTGCGAGACTGACAACGATAAGTGCCTCTCGACTCCCTGTCAGAATGGCGCTACATGTCTGCGATTGCCAGGAGCGGCCGTTGGTCTTGATGGCTCGTACGCGTGCCTTTGTGCTCAGGGTTACACTGGCTTGGAGTGCGAGACCGACATTGATGAGTGTGCGTCAACCCCGTGCGCCAATGGAGCCACTTGTAATGATTTTGTTGCCTCGTACAGTTGTGAATGCGCTTGTGGGTGGTCTGGGCTCCACTGCGACGCGTCTATCGACGAGTGTGCGTCGACTCCGTGCGTTAACGGCGGCACGTGCATCGATGTCCTATGCGACTTTTCGTGTGTGTGCCCCAGCGGATACTTTGGCAAAGATTGCAGTGGTGACGTGGACGAGTGTGCGTCGAATCCGTGCCGTAATGGCGCCACGTGCAACGCAGGCGTGGATGTGTTTACATGCGAATGTGCGTGCGGCTGGACTGGAACGCTTTGCAGCGTTCCTATGGACGAGTGCGTTTCGACTCCGTGTATCAATGGCGGTACTTGCATTGATGCTCAGTGTGATTTTGCGTGTGTGTGTCCCAGCGGATACTTTGGCAAAGATTGCAGTGGTGACGTGGACGAGTGTGCGTCAAGCCCGTGTGACAACGGCGCCACGTGCAACGCGGGCGTAAACGTGTTTACATGCGACTGTCTCTGTGGCTACGAGGGCCCAACGTGTGCGGTGGACACCAACGAGTGCGCCTCAAGCCCGTGCGCGCATGGAGGCACTTGCAACGACAATGCTTGCGGCTACGCGTGCTCGTGTGCCCCTGGCTATACCGGTGTGTACTGCGAGAGTGATATTGACGAGTGTGCTTCCTCGCCGTGTCACCACGACGGCACCTGCAGCATGGCGGGCACGTCGCCCAGTAGCTTTGAATGCGTTTGCGCTGCAGGGTACACTGGCGTCGCGTGCGAGACGGACGTGAACGAGTGCGAGTCGTCACCGTGTGCCAATGGCGGCACTTGTGCAGAGAACGCAATCAGTTCGATTGTGTGCCAGTGTGCCTCGGGGTTTGTCGGCGACCACTGTGAGACGGACGTAAACGAGTGCGTCTCAAATCCCTGTCAAAATGGCGGCACATGCCTTTCCGATGTTGATTCGTTCAGTTGTGTGTGTGTGTGTGGCTATGAGGGCCCGACATGCGTCACGGAGACAAATGAGTGTGCGTCCAACCCGTGTCTCAATGGCGCGGCTTGCGTTGATCTGGTGTGCGGATACCAATGTACGTGTTTGCCAGGCTTTACAGGACTCAATTGCGAAAGCAATGTTGAGGAGTGTGCCTCGCTTCCGTGCCAGAATGGCGCGACGTGCGTCGATGCAATCAATACGTTCAGTTGTGCGTGTGATTGCGGCTGGTCCGGTACCCTGTGTGACATGGCCATTGACGAGTGCGCGTCGAACGCGTGTCTGAATGGCGCCATTTGCGTGGACACCGTGTGCGGCTACTCGTGCCAGTGTGCTCCTGGCTACTTTGGCGCGCATTGCGAGACTGATGTGGACGAGTGCGCATCGATGCCATGCGAACATGGTGGCTTTTGTAGTGTGCATGCGATCAACGGTTTCAGTTGTACTTGTCCCCCCGGCTACACTGGGGTTGCATGCGAGACGGACGTGGACGAGTGCTTGTCGTCGCCGTGCGAAAATGGTGGCACGTGCACCTCAGCGTCGGGTGGTAGTGGCACGTTTGTATGCGACTGTGCCGTGTCGCATACGGGTGCTCGATGCGAGAGCTCTGTCGATCCATGCGCATCTAGTCCGTGTCACGGTGACGCAACGTGCTCCAGCTTGAACACTCTCTTTTCCTTCACCTGTGGCTGCCCTTGTATGTTTACGGGCACTGTGTGCGACATACCGCTTGCGGTAGACGCGTGTGCTTCGTCTCCGTGTGCCTTTGGCTCAACGTGCGTTGCGTCCGGTTGTGGCTTTGAGTGCCAGTGTGCCGTTGGTCAGGGAGGTGCTCTTTGCAGCGACGCTGCTTGCCTCGTCACGAGTGTAACACAGGTAGCTGTGAGCATGGCGGGCGGTACCGGCGAAGTTGACGTGTTACTCACCGGACCCGTGGGGGGTGACGTTCTTGTGAACATTGTCAACAACTTGCCGCAGGCGATTCGTGTCTCGCATTGTTCGTTGCGATTCAACGCGAGCAACTGGCACACAGCACAGAGAGTGTCGGTGTACGCGACAGGCCAGACCAGTGGGGTATTCAACTCCTCGTTGGACTTTGCCGTGGATTCGACGGCCTCGGCGGCGCCCTACCACTCGCTCATCAACGCCGATTGCGACTGTTTTGCCACACGAGTGTACATTAGTGGCACGTCTCAACCGATGTTGCAATGTCGCAGCAGTGGTGATCCCCACTTTACGACATGGGACGGCGCACGCTACGACTTTCAGGGCAGTGGCATTCATTACATGGTACGCTCTCCCGACGGCTTGCTTGCCATCCAGGTGGCCCATGTTGCCTGTGGCCAGAGCGGTGCGGCAGCGTGCAACCAAGCGGTTGCAGTGCGTCATGGTTCGGCGGTAATTGTCGTCTCGTTGGTGGGCAGCCAACCGTCGGTGGTGATTCACGGCGACACTGCCGCGAACGGCCTCGCGCTCGTAAACGAGTCGTCGGACCGATTCAAGATTAGTCTGCCCAACGGCGGCCGCGTCGCCGGTAAGATTCGCTACAACATTCCCAGCGATTTCTACTATATCAACCTTGACGCGCGCATGCCTCGTTCCCTCGCCGGCTGTCTCTACGGCTTGTGCGGCACCGCCGATGGGAACAGCGCCAATGAGTACACGGACGCGTTGGGTGTGGTGCACCCGCAGAACGACACGTCGGGACTTGCTTCGTTTGCCACGTCGTGGTCCGTCGTGCAAAACTCTTCGGAGGATCTCTTTTTGGGTACTTCGGCGTTGCTGCCAGTCTTGCCGAGTCTCACCTGCTCCACCGCCAATGCACCAACCTTCCAGTCGTATGTGTGTCCCGTGGGTGGAGTAGAGCCATTTGACGAGGGTGACGTGACGCCGCAGCAGTTGATATTGTGCGAGCAAGTGCCCTCGGCCTGTCCCTCGGGCATTGCCCCCGTGACACCGTTGACACCCAATGTCACCCTTAGCGAGTGCGACGCCGCGTCAAAGATTATCGACCAGATTGTTAGCGGTTGTCGTGCGCTCATGTACGAATCGAGTCTTGCACAAGAGTGTATTGCGCTCGGCCTGGTCACCCAGCCCTACTACGACTCGTGTTTGACTGACGGCTGCCTGAGCGGTGGTCTCACGTTCAGTGTGGCCAGCGCTGGTGACATGCAAGAAGACTGTGAAGATTTGATGGCACAGCCGGCGCAGGATCAGACTGCGCTAAATGCAGCTGATCCCTGTTCGTCGAGTCCCTGTGCCTCGGGGGGCACTTGCCACGACTGTCCTCTGTCTGGGTTCCACTGCGAGTGCCTGCCCGGCTTCGAGTTACCGACTTGCTCGCCGATCGACTTTTGTGCCTCGTCACCGTGTCACTTTGGCACGTGCGTTCTCCATCCGGGAGTTGGATTTTCCTGTGCATGTATCGCTGACTACACCGGTACGTTGTGCGAGTCTGAGATTGACGAGTGTCACTCGACGCCGTGTGCCAACGGCGGGACGTGTTTCGATGGTGACGGCGTGGCGGGCCACACGTGTGCGTGTCCTGCTGGCTTCACTGGCACCGAATGCGAGTCGGACGTTGATGAGTGTGAGTCGTCGCCATGTGTGCGCGGTACGTGTGTTGACGAACCGGCCAATGCGTACCAATGTGCATGTCCATCGGGCACGACGGGCGTTGCATGTGAGTCGGATATCGACGAGTGCGCCTCGTCGCCGTGCATCAATGGCGCCACCTGTGACACAATCCGTCCGGGCACGCACTTTTGCATCTGCTTACCTGGCTACACGGGTCTTGCGTGCGAATCGGTCATTGACGAGTGTGCTTCGTCACCCTGTCAAAATGGCGGAACGTGCGGTGACGGTGTTGACAAGTTTGTGTGTGTTTGCGCCGCCGGCTATACCGGTGAGACCTGTGAGACGGACGTGGACGAGTGTGCATCTTTTCCGTGCGTCTCCACTGGTGGCACTTGCGTCGATTTGGTTGACGGCTATCGCTGCGAGTGTGCTCCGGGATACACTGGAAATTTGTGCGAGTCAGATGTTGACGAGTGTCTATCGTCGCCGTGTCTCAATGGAGCGTCGTGTTTCAACACGGTGGGCGACTTCATTTGCGACTGTGTTGACGGCTATCTGGGGGTTGTGTGCAACTCGACTATGGACACGTGTCTTTCGTCGCCGTGCAGTGCGCTGGGATCTGTCAAGTGCAGCACCTTGCACGACCACACCGTGTGCCAGTGTGAGGCGGGCTACACGGGCGTTGCATGCGAAACGGACATCGACGAGTGTGCTTCGTCGCCGTGCGGCCCAGGCGCCACTTGTCTGGACGGCACTGGGACTGGAGTGTACACATGTGACTGCCCGACGGGTCTGATGGGTGCTTTGTGCGAGAGCAACGTTGACGAGTGTGTGTCGCAACCGTGTACCAATGGTGGTACATGTATCGACCAGCTCGATGGTTTTGCCTGCGTGTGTCCGTGTGACTACCACGGCACCACCTGCGACACATTTGCACCGTCGTGTGCATCGTCGCCGTGTCTCAATGGCGGAGTGTGCTCGTTGTCGGGCGCGTGCAGTCACACGTGTACTTGTGTTACGGGCTTCACGGGCGTCTCGTGCGAGACGGACATTGCAGAGTGTGCCTCGGCACCCTGTGTCAACGGTGCGACGTGTGTTGAGGGGGCGAGTGCAACGCACAGCTGTGTGTGTGCTCCAGGCTTTTCAGGCGAAATGTGCGAATCGGACGTGAACGAGTGCGAGTCGTCGCCGTGCGGAGTCAACGGCGCGTGTACCAACATGGCGGGCACCTTTCAGTGTACATGTGATTTGCTTTTCACCGGCACCACTTGTGAGAGTCCCTTTGATCCGTGTACCTCATCGCCGTGTGCTAACGGTGGCTCGTGCTCCTTGACAGGCGGCAGCGTCATGCAGTGTGCGTGCGCACCGTCATACACGGGTCCCGATTGTCACAGCTATGTAGACTCATGCGCGTCGTCGCCATGCTACGGCACGGCTACTTGCATTGAGAGTGGCATGGGCACCTTCATGTGTGCGTGCCCCACGGATCGCACGGGTCCTCAATGCGAAACAGGTGTGCTTCCACCTCTCGAGTGTCTCCTGCAGTGTCCCGACCAGTGCAGTGGGCAGGGCGAGTGTGTGCACGACCAAGTGGCGAACACATGCGGGTGTCAATGCAATGCCACCTACCAGTTACCTGCGTGCACCCATGTGGTGGTGCCACGCGTTGACTTTATGGGCACCACATCGGGTCGTGTTCCTTTCCCCATTGTGTACTTTTTTGGCCATGGATTTATTCGTGAAACGTGGGGGAGCTTTTCGTGTCGCTTCTTCTCGTGGGTCGGCGCTCAGCCGGGCGAGTTTCACGACGTGCCTGCTGTTGTGCTCAATCAGTTCCAGGCGTTTTGCTTTGTACCTCCCACCAACGCGATTATTCCTTGGGGTCCCGTGTCGGTGTCGCTCCACTCAAGTGTGGGTGGCATTGCGTCTCGACGACGTGTCACGTCGCGCGAGAATCTTCTTACCTTTGACCATGTTGGCTGTGGCGACGGCCAACTCTTGCCGTGGGAACACTGCGACTCTCAGCCCAACTGTTCGCCTCACACGTGCTTTTGTTTGCCAGGCTATGAGTCGCCTCCGTCCGCCAGCTCGAGTCAATTGTGCTCGGTGGACCCGGTCGACGAGTGTCTTTCGTCGCCCTGTCGGAACGGTGCCTCGTGCACTTCGTCGGGCCTCGTGTACACGTGCGCGTGTGCCGACAACTTTGCGGGCAGCGACTGCGCCGAGTGTGCACCGGGTTTCTACCCGCCTGGCGTGTGCAACGTGGATCCTGACGAGTGTGTGTCGGATCCATGTGAGAATGGCGGCACCTGCACATCGCAGGGACTCAACATGGCCTGCGCATGCACCAACACGTTCACGGGTACCATGTGTGAAACGGAGGTGAGTGGCTCGCCCAGCGGCCTTGGTGTGGAGCCCACGGTCATTTTGCCGGCCATTGTTGCCGTGGGTGTCGTCTCTTGCGTGGTGCTTCTGGCCATTTTTGCCGTGAAGAAGCACAACCGCGCGGCTCTCGAGAAGCAGCGCGTGGCGGACCTCATGACGGCCAATGCGGCCATGGCGGTCGACGAGGCGACCATGTTGAATCAGTCCAGTGGAAGCTCGTCATCGTTCCTGGGATCGGAAGAGGACGACGAGTGGGCGGGCACCTTCTCGACGACCTACGAGTCGCCGTGGGCCTTTACTGCCGTGTAATAATATCTTAACAACAATAAAATTATTAAAATAATACATTTAATTTAATCCTAATAATAATTTTATTGGAACTTCAAAAATGTTCCATTTATCTGAATTGTGTTAAAATTCTAATACAGTAATGCTCTTTTTCAATACAGTTTATCTTCACTGAGGTGAGATGATTTGACGTAAGAATAATACAACTAACCTGGTTGGTTTCCTGTGTGAGTTTGTGTGGCCACCTGTGCGTAAGTGAGGAATCTCATTAGTCAATAGTCAAATAAGTCAATTTATTATTACCCCATAATCCATATCTACGTGACTATGTCCTCTGGAGTTTTGGATGGCTCTGCACGCAAGGTGAAAAATATTTATTATTTTTATTCATCATAAATCAATATTCATAATTTTTTTATTTTTTTTTCTCAACCTCCACTTGAAGTAAATTCTCACCATGGCAAAACCCACAGTTGAAGAGAGGTACGAAGACCAGGAAGGAGCGTTGCCTTGAAAGGATTGCGCCCAAAATGGGTTGACCAACCCACATCTGACGCGTTGCATCTCACCTGCATCTCGCCGTAGCGATCTCTCCACGGCCATCCTGCGCACCAAAACCGCACCTCATCGTCTTCTGGTAGAAGATGCAACCAACGACGACAACTCTGTGATCACCATGTCGCAGGTAAGGGTTGAGAGAGAAGCAACGAATGTCCGCGAACAAAGTGTACGGATGTGTTTGGCTCCCTGCCACCGTTCGCCTGCGCTTGGCGTCTCCCTGTGCCTCGCCGTTGCTTGTGCCGTGGCAGACGAGTCCGATATACCGGCCCTTGTGCGCCATCGCATCGTGTCTCGCGCCGATGATGCGGCGGTTTGCATTTTTTTGTCGCCATGAACATTCGCGATGTTTCTGCTCTCTTCTCGACCTTCTTGTGTTGTTTTTCCTGCGCCATGTGAACTACTCTACTCTGTCTACTGGTGACTATCGATCTGTCGACACCCTTCGTCGATTGGTGTGTCATTTCGTAACGCAAAAATGATGATGGCTTTTTTTTTTCCTATCGAGCCCACATCTTGTTTTGGCGACTGTGTGTGTGCCTGACCGCTTCCCTCACCCTTTTTGATGGCGTTTCATCAAGTGTGGGCCCTGGGTGGCGATGGCCATTGCTTTTTTGATGGCTTTTTTGTCCCTTCGTCATCAATTTTTTTTTTTTTTTTTTTTTTTTTTACGTAATCGCACTGGACTCACTCACGCTGCGTGTCTCGCTGTCCATTTGTCTACATGTGGCTTTGTTATTTACGATGCTGCTACTGTGGCGTGGTTGCTTGAAAGCTCACAGCGGCTTTCAAGTTCAAAAACAGCAAAAGGGCTTACAATTTTTTTTTCTTGTCAGGCCAAAATGGATGAGCTTGGTCTGTTTCGTGGCGACACGGTTCAGCTGAAGGGAAAGAAGCGACGCGACACAGTGTGCATTGTTCTTGCGGATGACACATGTCCCAACGAGAAAGTTCGCATGAACAAGGTGGTGCGAGTTAACCTGCGAGTGCGTCTGGGCGATGTGGTTGCAGTTCACGCTTGTCCCGATGTCAAGTATGGCACGCGTGTGCACGTGTTGCCCATCGACGACACGGTCGAGGGTCTCACAGGCAACCTCTTTGATGTGTTCCTCAAGCCGTACTTCCTCGAGGCGTACCGACCTCTCCGCAAGGGCGACATTTTCATTGTGCGTGCCGCCATGCGCGCCGTCGAGTTTAAGGTGGTCGAAACGGACCCGGCTCCTTTTTGCATTGTTGCTCCGGATACGACCATTCATTGTGAAGGCGAGTCTATCAAGCGTGAGGACGAAGAAGAGTCCATGAACGAAATTGGCTACGACGACATTGGTGGTTGCCGTCGTCAGCTCGCACAGATCAAAGAGATGGTGGAACTGCCCCTCCGTCACCCACAGCTCTTCCAAAGCATTGGGTAAGGACAAGACAAGGAAACAAAAAGCAAAAAAGAAAAAAGAAAACCACAGCAAGACAAAAAACTAAATTTTTTTTTTCTGCAGTGTCAAGCCTCCTCGTGGAATTCTCATGTTTGGTCCTCCGGGCGCAGGCAAGACACTGATTGCGCGTGCAGTCGCCAACGAGACAGGTGCCTTCTTCTTCCTTATCAACGGTCCCGAAATCATGTCCAAACTCGCCGGTGAATCCGAGTCTAACTTGCGAAAGGTACGAGAGTTGAACAGAGTGCATAAATATTTTTTCTTATCATGTTTTTTGTTTTGTGTTTTTTTTTGTTTGTTGCTTGATAGGCGTTTGAGGAGGCCGAAAAGAATGCGCCGGCTATCATTTTTATCGATGAAGTCGACTCGATTGCACCCAAGCGTGAGAAGACCAACGGCGAGGTTGAGCGACGCATTGTGAGTCAGTTGCTGACGCTTATGGACGGCCTCAAGAAGCGCGCGCACGTTGTGGTCATGGCTGCGACCAACCGTCCCAACTCTATCGATCCCGCTCTGCGACGATTTGGCCGTTTTGACCGTGAGGTTGATATTGGCATTCCGGACGCGACGGGCCGCCTGGAAATTCTGCGTATCCACACAAAGAACATGAAGCTCTCAGACGACGTCGACCTCGAGCAGATCGCGTCGGAGACGCACGGCCATGTCGGCTCGGACATGGCCGCCCTCTGTAGCGAGGCTGCATTGCAACAGATCCGCATGAAGATGGATCTCATCGATCTCGACGAGGATACCATCGACGCCGAGGTGCTTGACTCGCTTGCCGTCACCATGGAAGATTTCCGCTACGCCCTGGGCAAGTCCAACCCGAGCGCCCTGCGCGAGTGCGTCGTCGAGGTGCCTAACGTCACCTGGGACGACATTGGTGGTCTCGAAAACGTCAAGCGCGAACTCCAAGAGCTCGTCCAATACCCTGTCGAGCATCCGGAGAAGTTCCTCAAATACGGTCTCACCCCAAGCAAGGTATCAAAAAGTTGTCTTTTTTATATTGTTGTTGTTCTATTTTCATTATAAGCCTTTTTTTTTTGAAAACCTCCTTTGTTAACTCTTTTATTTCTCTCTTTTCTTCTTCTATTCTTTTTTTGAATAGGGTGTCTTGTTCTATGGTCCTCCCGGCTGTGGCAAGACGCTGTTGGCGAAGGCGATTGCAAACGAGTGTCAGGCTAATTTCATCTCAATCAAGGGACCTGAGCTGCTGACCATGTGGTTTGGTGAGTCCGAGGCAAATGTACGCGATGTGTTTGAGAAGGCACGCTCAGCGGCGCCCTGCGTGCTGTTCTTTGACGAGCTCGACTCGATTGCCAAGTCGCGTGGTGGCAGCGCCGGTGACGGTGGTGGTGCAGCAGACCGTGTGATCAATCAGATTCTGACGGAAATGGACGGTATGAATGCCAAGAAGAACGTCTTCATTATTGGCGCGACCAACCGCCCCGACATTATCGATGGTGCCATCATGCGTCCCGGTCGTCTCGACCAGCTTATCTACATTCCGCTGCCCGATCTGGCGAGCCGCACCTCCATTCTCAAGGCGACGCTTCGCAAGACACCTCTTTCGCCCGACATTGACCTTGAGTACCTGGCGCGCGCCACCGAGGGCTTCTCCGGTGCGGATCTCACGGAGATTTGCCAACGCGCATGCAAGCTTGCGGTGCGCGAGTCAATTGAGGCGGAGATCACGGCGGAGCGTCGTCGTGCGGAGAACCAGGAGGCAGGACAGATGGAGGTGGACGAGGACGAGGAGGACCCCGTCCCCGAGTTGCGCCGTGATCATTTCCGTGAGTCGATGCGCTTTGCGCGTCGTTCCGTCTCTAAGACGGACATTGCCAAGTACGAGATGTTCAGCCAGACGCTGCAGCAGTCTCGTGGTCTCGGTGGCAACGCCGCAGGCGGCACCGAGTTCAACTTCCCGGACACCCCGCAGGCCGCGGCGCCCGCTGCTGCTGCTGCCGCAGTCGATCCCGCTGCTCCTGCTGCCAACTTTGCCGACATGGGCAACGACGATGATCTCTACACTTAATAGAGACTGCGCTGAGAAAGATAGAGAGAAGAGAGAGAGGGAGAGAGAAATGGCGTGTGTGAGTGAGAAAATGTGAGTAAAAAACTATTGAAACAAAAATACTTTTCGCTTTCTAACTGGTGACCATGTTGAATAATAAAGATTTTGAAGTTTACTTTATAATATTATTATAGTAGAATAGAATAATAATTATTATTATTACATAGGATGAGAAAGAACAAACTCTTTCGCCTCGGGATTAAGACGGGAAGTGGATATGTCGAGAGTGGGAAGAGGGAAGATGTGAGAGGGGCGACGGAGAGAGCGGGGCAGAGTAAAACCACGATTGGAGGCGAGTGTAGGGCCACGAGGGAGACGATGGACAGCACTGCAGTTGTCGGACAAAGGGGCAGCTACTGAGGTGGCGGCGGCAGTTGTGGTGACGGTGGTGGCAGTGGTGGAGAAAGGGCGATGGCGGAGCACAAGGGATTGGTGGGTTGGTTGTTGTTGTTGTTGTTGTTGTTGTTGTTGTGTGGGGAGAGGGAAGTGGTGGGAAGGAGGCGGAAGGGACATGGGGCGAGCGGTGTTGGCGTGGCGGTGGGCTGCACTGCTCGAGAGGGAGTTGGCGCGCCATCGGCTGGTTGGGGCGGTGGCGGAAACAGCGGTGGAGCCAGTGGCAACGGACGAGGAGGCGAGGGGCGAGGGAGGCGGATCGCGGAAAACCATAATGTAGCGATTGTCGCCGGAGCCAAAACTGCGATGACCCAGGCCCAAATGCTGGGCGACAAAGTGGACGATTTTGCGGTCTTGGGAGGTGAAAGAGGGAGGAAAGACATACTCGTATGGGCGTTGGGGGTCGTTGCAGAAACTGCAGAGCTGTTCGTATATATAATGTGTGTGTGGAGTGCGGGGCATTTTAGAGTAGAGGTCGTCGAGAGAGGCGGAAGAGAGAGAGGAAGCAGCGGGAGAGGAAGAGGGTAAGGAGAGATGATTTGGAGAGGCAGATGTAGCGGAGGGAGCAAGAGTGGAGGTAGGGGGAGAGATAGTGGAGAGGGGGAGAGAGGTGGAAGCGGCTGCATCAGCAGAAGTAGCAGCAGCAGCAGCAGTTGTTGTTGTTGTTGTTGTTGTTGTTGTTGTGGATGATGACGAGGATGAGGCGGGTGCGCTCTGGCGCTTGTACTCGACGCGAATACGACGACCACCAATATCCAAGCCCTGGAGGCGGGCGGCGGCCTGGTCTGCCTCGTCTGTAGTAGAGTAGGCGGCAAAAGCAATGCCGCGGAAGTGGCCCTGTGAGTCGACGTGGTAGATGACAGGCTCGCAAGGACGGGGGATTGCCATGGGAGGAGGGGGAGAGAGAGAGCTGGGGGAAGGAGTAGAGGGGTCTGTGTCGATGAAGGAGGCGACTGTAGTCTCTTCTGGAATGCTAAAGCTGCGCGAGCGGAGGGGCAGTGGCGATGCAGAGCGGTGATAGTGGTGGTGGTGGTGCAGGTGAGGATGGAGGGAGGAAGGGGAGTGCGGAGGCGACTCGCTCTCTTTGCCAGTGCCGAGAGCGTGGAGAATTGATTCGAGCTGGGCAAGCGGCAAAGTGAATGGGAGGTTCTTGAGAACCAAAACGCGGTTGCGGGCCTCCTGGCCACTGGCGGCGCGGCGGGGGTCGATGCCAGGAGTCACGCGCCAACACCGCTCGACACCCACTGTCACAGGGCAACTGGTGGTGGTGGTGGTGGTGGTGGTGCTGCTGCTGCTGCTGCTGCTGCTGCTACCACCACCGCCACCACCACCACTATCACCACCACCACTACTACTACTAGTGATGGTGGTGGTGTCGAGAGTCATGCCGTTGACTCGGCTCACGGCGCGCTCTGCGTCCTCCATGCTTGTGAATTGGGCAAAGCCAAAGTCTTGATCCTCGCGCAGGTGACTGACACGAATGGGGCCCGCCTGTGACTCAAGCAGACGCAGCAGTGGAGCGTAGTCGGTGAGCGTGCCCAGGCCTGTCAACAAGACGGCGTCCGACGCGGGTGGGGGCATGTATTCGGTGGGCGGAAGGCTTTGCGACAAGGCCTGGTGCATGGTCGACAAACTGACGTTGGGCGAGCGGGACGACGAGGGGCGCTTGCGAGGGGACGGGCCGGCGTGGTCGCCGACGGAGGGGATCGCTGTCGCTGAGCGAGCGCGGGCCAAGAGCAGCGAGCTCTTCCGCGACGCCCACTGCGCCTGGGGTGAGCTGGGCACGAGCGCGGTGTTGTCCGCCGACGCCGCCTCTGCTGCCTCTGCTGCTACGGCAGCTGCGGCCGCCGCATAGGCGGCAGTGTCGAGCGTGATATCGTCGGTAGAGAGTTCGCCGTTGCGCGTGGCCGCCCGCTCTCTCCGGGTGTAGGAATCGAGGCGAACACGGCGACGGTGTGTTTCCGAGCGCGAGCGTGACCGTCCGCCCGACTCTTTGGAGACGTCCTGGACTTGCGTACGCGACTCGGCTGGGAAGTGTACGGGGCTTTTAGAGGGATGGACGACCGACGCACCGAAGCTAACGGCGAGGGAAGCGTCAGTCGGAGGCGCACGCGAACTCGTGCGGTCAGCGCCACAATCGCCCGAGTGCCAGTCGTCGTGACGCGACTGATCCGGCCCCCCTCGCCGGCGATGCGCGTCGCTCCTGGACCGGCTGCGTCCGCCCCCGCCGCCCTGCCCGTGCCTGCCCCCCGCGTTTTCGCATTGGCCGCCAACCGCGTGGCTGCTCCAACTCCGACTGCTGTCCGCCAAGTGCCCCGCCGACTGCGCCCCTCCCGTCTCTCCAAACGTCACCGTTTCAAATGATAACTCCTCCATGTAAACAATCCCCTGTGACAGTCAGCGAAAGCACCGACGTCAGTCGAGGACGGGACAATTTTTATAATGTGCATTAGTGGATATTTTGACGATCGATTTAGACAGAATAAATCACAGAAATCACTTTTTAAATTTTGTTTTTCGGCATTCGATCAAAATGTACCAGCAAAAACCATGGATGGGCCAGCCGGCACCACCAGGATACGTTGCTGGTCTAGGTCGAGGGTATGTCTTTTTTTTTTTTTTTTTTTTTTTTTTTTTTTTTTTT
>CALSCP010002505.1:0-13539 GCA_943704425.1 Ministeria vibrans ATCC 50519
GGGGGGGGACGAGGGTTCGGAAGGATGAATCACTGGGTGGCGTTAGCGGCGACGATGGAGCATCTGTACAGTATAATAAATATTATACAATCGCTTTTAATCTGACATTACCAAGAACACTACTTGGACATGAGTTTTTGGGAGCAGGTGAGAAAGGGTAAGAGGAGGAGACCCAGCAAGGGCATGAGCGCGGCCGTCATGCCACCGCCGGCCGCAATCAGCCCCACCAGGGTCGTGCCGCGCTTTGTGGCAATCTGGAAGACGACTGGCTGAAATTGAAGTTCCGCGTACAGGTTTGGGGTGCCGGCTGAGCCTGGTGGGAGCAAGGTCCAGACGGAGACGCCCGTCACAGCGTTGTTTTCGTACACTAACGTGCTGAACACCCCGTCGTCGACTATCAGACCCACAATGGAGGTGTTTAGAATGTCGTCGCCTCTCGTCGTCTTTAGAACACCGACATCGGCAAATGATATCTTGGCTGTCGTTGGGTCCTGAGCGATGGATCAGCGGTGCGATTTCTGTCGTGTTCTTGCTCACCTCTAATGTGATAGTCTCCTCTACTCCATTGGCGACCTCAATCGTTAGTGACGGTTCTATCCCGGTGACGAGGATCTAAAGATAGGGAGTGGGGATGAAAGACGAATTGCGGCAAGAGCTGGATTTATACCGTGCACTTGGGTGCCGTTGAGCAAAGATAGCCAAACTGCGGGGTCGGGGACAGCGGGCGTGGCATCACTGTAGTGTCGACACTTTGAACGACAACGTCGACGTACTCGGAGACGATGATACCCCAGTAGGCGGCAGCCTGGAAGGAAAGAAAGTAGATGAGCTATTGTTAGTTCAAAACTGTACGAATCTGAGGAGGGTTTCGGGGGTGACGATACTCATGTACAACAGATGCAGATCATAGAGACTACTCTGGCGAGACTTCTTACCAAAGCAAGCCAGAGAAGGGCGAGAAAGACGCCTGTTTTGGTTGGACGCAACTGGACAACTCGCTTGTAGCTATCCAAAATGGACAAGCTTTTCCATAAGCAGCTCATATCCTTAATTCCCTATGAGGTTGAGTGAAGAAAGAGTCTGGAATTTGGGAAGGGCAGGGGCTGGGAACTTATGATCAGAGAAATAGTTAGTGACAGTCACACAAATTCAAAACTCCTACCTCACCTCTCACTCGCCACCCCTCAGTCCCTCACCCCCACTCCAGCACCACTGATCACTCGCTCACCCATTGAACACACATGCCAATAATCAGCGGCACAAAAAGCGCGTTTGATGTGTACCGTCGCAAAATCCCCCTCTCCTACACCACCGTCGGCGTCCTCCTCACTCTCCTCTGGCTCGCCCTCGCCCTTGGCTATTGGACTATTCTCGTTTTGGAGTACAATGCTGGCGCAAAGGGAGGCACCAGTCTCGAGGTAAAAATAACATCAACCCATACTTGAAATCTAAACTGTCCGTCCTCTCCTCTCAGACAACACACGAAGGGACCGGCACCCTGATGTTTCATTGCGAATGCAATCTGTACTGTCCAATCATTGTGCAGACAAGCCAAACGCCGAGCGTCGTCTACAACGTCTCCACAGGAACAACGGCAACACTCTCTGTTCCTGTCGGTGCCTCCAGCATCACCTACACATCCGCACCCTGCTCAGTACCAATACATCAACTGTCCTCCCCCATTTTTAATACTCTCCCCTCCTTTAGCAACTGGGCTATCTGTTGGACTCGCGCGGTGATTTGCGACTGATCAATCTGATTGAACAGGCACAAAACTTCAACGAGTCCACCGCAACTCTTGTGCACGCCGTCAACGAAGTCACCAGCGAGGATTACTGGACGCTCTCCGCGGAAGGAATCGGGGCGACCGCTTCACCAGTCAGCACTCACGATGTCCTCCTTACGGCAACAGCATTTGTCGAGCGTCGCACGCGCGGCGTTACCATCTTCCAACTCATCAGCAGTGGTGGTGGTATTACCATGGCTCTGCGTGGTCTCACAGGACTCCTTCTGGGTCCCTTCTTGGCACTCGTGTCGTACTGCCGCCCGAGCAATCAGCGTGCCGTCGACGACAACGACAACGCGGAAACCAGCGAGGAGACAACCGCAGTACATTGGTGGCACAAGTTTGACCTGTACCGCGGTGCTGTTGAGCTTTTCCCCACCTGGTCGGGCGTGGTGTTGTGTCTGGTCTGGCTGGGACTCAGTGGCGCCAACTGGTACCTGCTTGTCAATGGTCGTGTCTCGGGTACGGACATTGCAGTTGCATCGAGTTTCGACAGTGCTCGTGCGACCTTTTACACAATGGAGTGCCACTGTGTCGCCAACTGCACCTTCACCATCGGCGGCAACCCCATCAACCCCAGCACGTTCATCACCCTTGACCATAGTGCCCCCCAGCTCAACTCAGTGACGACCGGCGACTCAATCATATCCCTCACTTTGGGCCCTCTTGTCGATGGCACTTGTACCGACCAATCCCCTCGCGTCACCTTCACCTCACTCGTCTCCAACCGTCTCCAACTCGCCTACCAAGACCCCAACCTCATCTCACCGGGAAATATCACCTCCAAAACACTCTCAGTCGAACATATCACCTACGTCAACACTTCCAGCGAATTCCTCATCGACATTGCCCCTTCCCTCCGCTCCTTCCCCTTCACCACCACCCTCTTTCGCTCAACCCTCCTCGTCTCTGTCCAACGTTATTCTCTCACTGTCTTTCAGCTTCTTGGTGCTGGTGCTGGAATGACTGTTGCCCTCGTAAAAAAAACAATCAATATTCATCTCGTTTTTTTCCCCTCTCTTACACTTTTTTTTTGATTTTTTATAGATGGGCTTGGTAGGATTCTTGTTCCCACTTGTGCATTGGATGGAGGGTCGTGTGTGTGCGGGGGAGCACAACGGAAAGGACAAGGAATTTGATGGTGTTTCCATGGCAACGGATATTGCTCTGCAAGACGTCAAGACGTCGCATGATGTGTTGCAAACGGAGGACGAGGAGAACTCATAAACTTATTTAAGACTGTACATTATAAATTATTATCATGACAAACCCGTCATCGCAATTCATTAATGAAAAGCTCTGCAAAACAAATTTTAGTCTCGTCGGGAAAAACACTTTGGACTCATAACAAGAAAGTTGTCCCACTGCCTTGGCTTTGACAAGATTAACTCAATGCAGTCAACAAAGTGAAAGGTTCATATAATTTTTTACTGGTTCGAGACTTGCCTAAACAATATAACATTCAATGACACGCTCAAATGCGGAGGCTGTATATGAAATGCACTGTCGTTCACGATCACTTTTACGAGAACCAACAGGTGCTCAAACTCAATTAACAATTGTATTGTCTGACATATCCACCAACATTCAACAACAGACATCTACTGAAACAAACATTCAATTCTTAGTTATGCGCACAACTGTATTGTCTTATCAACCAACAATCAAGAACAGAACAGATCCGCGACATTCCCGTCAACGTCGACTGCGACCCACACACCTCCTGCCAGCTGTCCGTCAATCAAGACCGCTGCCTCTCCGCGCTCCCCCACACCTCCATGGCGCCCGTCGACTGCTCCACCGCCGTCCTCCCCAAACCCTTCCCCCGCCACCTGCGACGACCTTATCCAGGAACCCAAGGCGAAACCGACGTCGACTGTGCCGGTCCCGTCTGCGCCGCCTGCGCCACCGGTGGTGCTGAACCTGTCGGTAGGAGACAGTTTCCAAAAGAAGACGACGATGTGAACACAACTATTTTAGACTCAAGCGGTCGCTTGGCAACGACAGTGTAACAAAATACAAAAACTGAATTTTTCAAACCAATTAATATCAATCGAATAACTTTCTCTCTTCAGCCTTCCCCCTTCCCTCTTCTCTCTTTCAACGCCACACCATGACTGACACTCTTTCCTGTGCCGTCACCATTGAGGTTCGGCCCAACGGCGCCCCCGTTTCACAGCGCATTCGCGGAGATGCCAAATCCACTTGCCGGTACGATAGATTCACAAGACGCCCTCTGCTGTCCACGTCCGGGGCTGCACCCGGTAGCACACCGCGACTGTAGTAATGCTTTGCGAAGCAGCATGGGTTTAAAGCTGAAGAATCTGAGTTTGCAACAACCGGCGTTTTGAAAATATTGCACTGGTTTGAAGTTTTTTCCTGCCAAATCCATCAACAGAGAGCCATGTGCTGCAGTCCAACCGCGCCATGGCACACACGCATGCTGTTTAAACGTTATCCCATTGAAAGCGGGCGGCGTCGGCGGCGCGTTAGAGCTGATTTGGGGGTTGTTTGACTGGTGTAGTGTGGGTCGACAGAATGGACTTCTTTCGCTTCGCTTTGTTGTCTGTGGCCGCGAACACGTCGTGCCGCTGCACTCGGGTGCTGTCACGGTCCACAAGCGCCTCTTGGCTGCAGAAGGAAGAGCCTCCGTCTGCGCATCGACTGAGCGCAAATCGTTTCAGGTGAGAAATGCGATTTTCTGTTGATAGTAGTGTTGTTATTATTACGAATACATCGTAAAATCTACATTTGAACGGCTTTGCTTAAGCACTTACACTCTCTTGTTTTTAGGTTATGTTCCACGCTCCAAATGATCGACTTGACTTGGAAAAATTTATTCAATTGATCGTGTGCAAATCAGTGAGCGACCAACACAAGGAGAAGAAACGACGCGCCGAGGAGCAAGAGGAGGAGCGAAAGAAAGGCGAGAATGGAGGAGGAGGAGGAGGAGGAGGAGGCAAGCGGTTCAAGAAGGAACAGCGACGCGAGACACTAATGGGCGGACCGAGCGCCTTCGATGAAATCAGTCCGTTCTCCGCTCAAGAGCGACGCGCCATGAGTGCCATGGGGTCGGCAGTACGTGCGTTTGAGAAGGAGAATGTGCAAGGACGCGCTCTTTTTGCAGTCGGCACTAAAGGTCTCTTGCGGGCACGCCATCCATCGAGTGCCTCCTCGTCGGCCGCCAAGAACGGGGTGTGGCAAGCACAGCAGCAACAACAGCAGCAACGACAACTTAAACCACAGGTAGAAGCGGAACACACGCTGACACCAGAGCAACAGTTGGTCATAGACACTGTGCGAAGCGGTGCCTCCGTGCTCGTGACCGGGAGTGCGGGCACAGGAAAGTCATGGCTCCTTCATCGTGTCATGCACACTCTCGCCCGCCAAAAGGGCACTGCTGTCATGGCTCCCACTGGAATCGCTGCTTGCAACATTGGGTACACATCAATAGCACTCAATGATAGCAACACGCTTGAAGAAATCGAAATAATGCTAATAATAATTATACATAGGGGCACTACTGTACACCAGTTTTGCGGCTTTTTCGATCCATTGAGTGAGCTCGAAGAGTGTCTGCGTAAAGTGCGATGCAACACGGCCGCTCTGCAGCGCTGGAGGTCCTCACGTACTCTAATTGTCGACGAAGTCTCAATGCTCAGTGCCACAATGCTTCAGGTTCGCACTCTCCCCCCACCGCCAAAAAAAAAAAAAAAAAGAAAAGAAAGCAGACTATGCATTACTCTATGTTGTAGTTTGAGTCAGATTAAAAATATAACTTTTCTTGATGTTTAGCGAATGGATGAGGTTGCGCGTGCGCTGCGCAACACCGAAGCGCCCTTTGGTGGGCTTCAGATGGTCTTCTTTGGTGATTTCTTCCAGCTTCCACCGGTGATTACGCGCGCAGAGCGACAACACACCCGACTCGTGTTTGCGTTTGAGAGTGTCGCGTGGGCTGCGCTTGCTCCGCGCGTGTTCCAACTGACGGCTGTGTTTCGACAGCAGGGCGATGCGGAGTTTATTGAGTTGTTGCAGGCGGTGCGGAAGGGACGCGTGGAGGAGCGCCATGTGCAGCTGCTGCGTCGCAGTGGTGCCGGGGCTGACAACAACAGTCGTTGCAAGAGCACCACGCGACTGTGCACGCATGTGAGTCAGGTGCAGACAATCAATGAGGCAGCGCTGAAGGAGCAGCTTGAAATGCTTGATGACGACCCTGCGGCGCGCACCTTCGATGCCCACGACTCGCAGACGAGCGCCTCGGCCACAGCGAGCCTCGACCGTGCCACGCCTGTCCCTGCGCGTCTCCAGCTGTGCCGTGGTGCTCAAGTGATGCTTGTGCGCAACGCAAACACACGTCTGGGTCTCGTCAACGGTGCGCGCGGCGTTGTTGTTGGGTTCACTCGCTCACTAGGACTCCCCATTGTGCGCTTTTCGCTTCCCTCTGGTCCATATGAGGCGACGGTAGGCCCCGAGACATTCACAGTGGGCTCTCTATCGCGACGCCAGCTTCCCCTTGCACTCGCATGGGCCGTGTCAATCCACAAGTCGCAAGGAATGGCCTTGAACAGTCTTGAAGTCGATCTCAAGCACGTCTTTGAGGCTGGACAGGCGTACGTGGCCCTCTCACGCGCCACCTCCCTCAGCGCACTCACCGTCACTGACTTTGAACCGGATGCTGTTCGTGCACACCCCAAGGTCATTGCGTTTTATCAGGATGTATTGTAGACAAAAGAGAAAAAGAAAAATATAATTGTATAAGGGTTCACACCGCAAAAAAGGATCAAGAGCGACACAGAAGAGAAAGAGAGAGATCGAGGGAGAGAGAGAGAGAGAGAGAGGCATAAAGGAAACGCTAAAGAAGAGGCGTCTACTCCGTTGGGGCCTGCACTGCCTCCTTGCCCTTCTTCTTCTTCTTCTTGTACAGCTCAGCATACGCTCCCTTAGCACACAGACAAAAGACACAAATAAGAGTCAAAAAAAAGGAAGAGAGAGAAAGAGAGAGAGAGTGTGCGTGTGCGTATATATATATATATATATATATGTGTGTGTGTGTGTGTGTGTTGATTACCTGGAGAATCGGGTACGGAATGGCGAGTTCAAAAGTGCCAGCGGTAAGGAAGGCACTCTCCTCGACAAACTTGTGGAGAATGGTGAAAAGCGACTCGAGTTCTTCTGGACGGTCCTTAGCCTTCTCATGCGTAGCTGCATTGAGCAATCCGGCAGACGCAACCTGTGACAAGGAGTCGTGAGCAATCGATGTTGCTGTTTTTATTTGAAAGTGAGTGAACTTACTCGAAGGAACTCGGTTTGACCCTCAGCGATGCGCGTGTCGTTGCCCGAAGTGATGACAAGAAGTGTTGACGAGAGCTTGTTGATAGCAGTAGCCACGCAATGTGCGTTGTTGTCAAGTGCTATAAGGAAATTAAAATTATTATATTTTTCAGTTTCATGCGTGGTGTAGGAGTGTTACCTTCAAGAGAGGGTTTGTAGGAGGTTTCCTTGGTCATCAAAGAGGGCAGAGAGACAGCGTAGAAGTATAGAAGTGCCATCCACACCTTCTCGTCTTGTTGTGGGTTCTCTACAAAAATACACACACGGCAGTCAGTCACCCAAAATGTGATGGGTACGAAAATGTTACGGCAAAGGGGCGCAAGGGCCTCTCTGAGCAGCGGATCAACTTCACACTCGAGGCCAGCAGCGGTGGCAAGACGGTCAAGTGCTTGAGGATCACTGCCCATCACATACTGTCGCATGTCACTACAGCCAAGAAGACGATGTAATGAGAAGGAGAAGAACAATACGACGTTGTGTGTGCTTTGTAACATACTTGACACAGCGTGAGACAAATGGGACGTGATTGTGTGTGACAGCGCGTTGGGCGCGCATGAGCAGCTGGCGAAAGCACAAAGTGTAGCCAACAAATACAGTGCGCTGCATCAGCTCGTCCGTCTGCTTCAGTCGCTTCACGTTCTCTTGGCACTTTTGTGTTTCTTGCCACTCCTGACACACAAAGTAAATCACATAGAGAAAGGATAGAGAAAGAAACAAAGAAGAAAGAGAAAAAATAATAAACAAAGAGATAGAGGGAGAAAGAGACACAAAAAGAATAGTGAGTTGAATGTACTGCAGTGTAGTAAACAAGAGGTATTAGTAAATTTATACCTGGATGAGAGCTGAGAGAGCATCTGAGTTGGTGATGACCAGTCCTTTGATTTGTTGCACTTCGTTGGCAATCAGACGCAGAAGACGTTCGTCAATGCTGCGCACTCCATAGGGCCCAATGAGTTCACACAACGCGCGCAGTTCTACAAACCAAGCGATTTTAAAAATCGAGCGCGCACAAACCAATTTTTTTAATATAAAATTAATATAATTCATACCGTTCTGGTCAAGGTAGTCTTCGGCACGGACAGTGGCGGCAGGGTCACTGACAAAGGACATGCGCAGGGGAGAGTAAGTGTAGTTGCCGGATGACATGAGGCGGTTGAAGAAGTCCAGGTACCACGATCTATGGGAAGAGAGGTGTTGTGAGTGTGTGAGGGTGCGTCCATGTTTCTGTGAGGCGCGCGAGAAGCACATGCACTGGTCGGTTTTCATACCCATAAGCAGTGGTAAGGGTCACTTTGCCGTTTTTGTCTTTGGTCTGAGACTGCGATAGGAGCGTGTCGACAAAGATGTCAGGCAATTGCACATCAACTGCAGAAATAGAAAAGGTGTTTGAGAGAGCTGGGAAGGCGAGCGGGAGAGATGAGAGACAGCAAGCACGTACTGTATTTGCTGACGGTGGCGAGACCGGTCATGTAGGCACGGACACTCTGAAGAAACTGCGAAGGACGCGTGATCTTCTGCTCGGAAGGGTTGTACTGAAGCAACTTTTCAAGAGCCTATTGAAATAATAAAAACAAAAATGTAAATGAAAAGTAAACGCAACAAACAAAACGTACCGCCTTGAAAGTGGTCTCAATGGTGTCAATGAGATACTCGCGTGGACACAGCTCAGTGTTGTACACTGTGATCACTTGGTGGAATTCCATGCCCCACATGAGCTCAACAAGACGACCTTTAATCATAGTCATCCTAAAGAGAGAGGGATAGAGAGGTGGGGAATTGGTATTAATTTTGTGTCTGGGTACACCGTTGCAACAAGGCAAGTTCCTTACTGGTCCATCTTTCCTTCTGTGACTTGTCGATTACGATCCGCCGTCACAGTCGGTTGACCTTTGCGCTGAGATTGCACGCTGAAAATAGGTAAAGTCTGCAAAAAAAAAAAAAAAAAAAAAAAAAAAAAAAAAAAAATCAGTAAGGGGGACACGTCACGATTTTGTTCTTCTATTTGTTACTTCGTAGGAAAACTTGACATGTTCCATGCAGAAACGGTCGATGATCTTGCCACAGACCTGAGAGACGTGTTCCAGGAAGTGTACAGCCATGCGCACGCAGTGCTTTCCAATGTGTGGTTTCTACACACAATGAAGAAGAAAGATTAGAATAACAACAAAACGTGATGAAAGGTGTACCTCTTCTGGGAGAAAATCGTGCGTGGCTTCGGTGAAGGATGAAGTGGCCGCGGCAAACGAGATAGCATAGCGAGCCTTGATGGGAAATGGCGAATAAAAAAAGTGAGAAAACTCTTTGCTGTTGGTACTATTTACCTGGTTGCCTTGGCTGACTGCTCTGTCAAAGTGCGCACTAAGGACACCACGATGAAAACCCAGCTGCGACACATCGCTGGTGTAGCGCAGCAGACCAAATAGACCATCGACGGCGAGTGCATGGAAAACAATCGTGTTCATGCGCTTTGCAAGAGCGACATTTTCATTGAGAGGCAAAGGCGATTCACGCACGCTGTGATACAGTGGCAAGAGGAAAATTGAGTTAGCAAAATGGCGACAGAGAGGCAAAATTCTGTTACCTCATCATGGCCTGAAGACGCGTCCAGTCCATACGGAGACCCAGAAGGTCGCTCTGGTCCAGCGTCATCGGGTCACTGATAAGATCAAGATTGCGCATAAACGATGTGAGCAGCTGCGACTCCTACAAAAAAAGAAGAAGAAGAAATCAAAACAAAACTTACCAAGACACGTTCTCTCTCTCATCATGTTCATACGAGTTCTGGTGCAGGCATTGTCTGGATAATGGCCTGAAGAGCAACGCGATCGTAACCACCGAGGTATTCGAGGTAGTAGGCGCGCACTGTGGAAGTGTGATCGAGGCAAAACTGGCGCAACGACACGACCAAGTGGAGCAGCTCGGGCAGTTGCGGATCAAGGAACATGTCGTCCTTTGCCTTGGCCTATCGTACAAAATCGATTTAGAGGAGTCATAAAGAACAATCTCATCAATTATTATTATTATACTACCTTGTACTTTGCCGGGACCTTTTCGCGGTCCTGGTGACGGCAGTACCAGTAAATCTCATCGCGAGCAAAACAGAGGGCTTGAAGAAGAGTGACGAGTTTGGGGCCGAGCAGAGCGGGTTTCTCACGGAAGACAAGGTCGAGTTCGCGCAGAGTGTGACGCGCAAACTCACGACGCTCGCGATGAAAGTTGGCCGACAGACCCAGCACATTGCCCATGAGCTCTTGCACCACACTGTGCTGCTTTTTCAGTTTCACTCCGCCGCGATTGTACGAGCCAAACGACTTTTCAAATTCCTCAAAAATCGGCAGAGTCTCCTCACGAAACAGCGGCAAAAAGTATCCGTCCATCAAAGCCGCTTTCAAAAGCTACCAAAACAAAAAACGGTAAAGTGAGTCAAACAAGAAACATACACACACACACACACACACACACACACACAGAAGGTGTATATATGTCTGACTAACCTGCATGGGACGACCATCGTTGACTTCGTGGGGCACACAGAGATATCCAAGACAAATATATTGGGTCATGGCCTCCATGCTGAGCATCGTCATGCGTTCACTTGCGCACTGCGTCGGCTCGCACAGATGACTACTGTCCGAAATGAGCGACAAGACCTGAACAAGCGGAAGACGCAATATTAGCGCTGAGAGGGTAACAAAAGAGTACAGCATACCTTCTCTTTGCGGAGGGCATCGGCGGTGACGTGCGAACGGACGTAGTGTTCGGCAAGACAACCGACAGAGCCTGCAACAATCTTGGAGATGGGGTACATGCGCGACTGAATCCACGGGATGACAGGGTCCATCTCAATGAGCCATTGCGACACTCGACCGTACATCACTTCCATCTGTCCGCCATTCATCATGACGTGCGTGGTGCCATACAGGGCACAGACCATGCGACGGTCTTCGAATCGACTCAACAGGTCAAAGCACTGGAAAAAAGTCACGACCAGATCGAGGAAGTACTTTACCATGTCAAAGTTGGCAAAGATGCTATAAAGAGGACAAGAAAAAAGAGAAGAGTGAGCAAGAAGAGGGTGAATATTGCATGCAGGAGTCTTGTGCAAGGCTCTGTTGCAGGCAGGCCACGGTGCATGGAAAGGCGCTTACTCGACAACGGCAATGTTGCCTGCCATGGAGCCCATCAATTCGGTGGCGGCGTCGTGGAAATCCAGCAGATCCAGGAACAGCTCGTAGTGAGGACGGAGGTTGTTGAAGATCTCTGTCTTGCGAGAAAAGATCTGGCCGGCTGCCGCCTACGCAAAGCGCCAAAATGGAAAGAGCAATGACACAACACACAAACAAAAAAAAACGGTTTAGCATTTTGCGTCTTTGTCCTATGTTTCGCACCCTTTGGGCATCAATTTGAGGGAATTTCTTGACGACATCCTTGATTGGCCCGTGCAAGCTCTTGTCCGCCAGGAATTCCGGCCTCAGTTGCTCAACACTATAAGTCTGCAATTTTTTTTTGGTTGTTAGCAGAAAACCCCAAAGTCGACAAACTCAGCAAAAAAAGGCAGAAGGGAAGGGGAAAAGGCAGGGCGGGGGTGCAGCATTGGCACGTGGCTACAGCAAGCGCCACTGACGGGCCTGCGACGAGAGCGGCGCGGGATGGGAAGAGAGAGAGACGAGAAATCGACGAGAGATGTGTTTTGAACTCAAAAAAGAGAGACACAGGAGAGCAGTGGAGAGACACTTGGGGCAGAGGGGGCAGCAGAGTGGACGAAGGGTGCGCGGGGCAAGCGATTCCTGACGAGAGGACAGTGGAACGACCGAAACAGAGACAAAAAAAAGAACCGTCGACGTTTTTTTTTTTTTTTTTTTCCTTTAGTCTTTTTTTTTTTTTTCTTCTTCTCTCTCAAAGATGGCAGTTCTGCGGCATTGCGTCGGTGCATGCGTGCAAGGACACAGGCAGACGCGGTCCGTGCGGGCCGGCATACCTGCTTCACATTGTACAGGCGCGTTAAGACTCCCGCTCCGTGATTGTTCACAATGCGCAGCTTCTCCGCGTATTTGTGCGTAGCGTGCGCCATTGCTCCCACCTAGGTTGACACTAGCGCGAGGGAATAGACGGGCAAATAAAAATTGTGATGATCACTGATCACAAATGAAGAGTAAAGACCAAAGTTATTATTATGAGGAGTTGCATCGAGTTTGTTTCAAGTTATGACTACAACGTACAAAGAGGACAGTTAGAACTTTAGAAGGAAGAAAAGAGTGTACAATTAACAATAATAATAATAATAATTATAATAAAATTTAATAATAATAATAATATAAGAAATTATTACATTACATATTTACATGGAAGTCTCAATGGCTTGCAGGCGCTCGACAATAGCAGCAAATGAAGGGCGTTGAGAAAGTCGCTCGCTCCAACACTGCGTTGTCAACTCGATGTATTCGTGTGGACAATTCTATAGCAAGCGTGAGAAAAGAGTCCATAACAATGGTCGTTCTTTGTCTTACGTTCATTGCGGTGATTGGCGGCCTCATTCCTGAGATCACTTGAGGCTCAATCTGAAATAGGTCGACACTTTCGTACGGAAGTTTGCGAGTCCAAACTATAGAAGAGAGGGAAAGAAAGAAAACAAGAGACAAAGTGATAGAGAGAGAGAGAGAAAGCGAAAGCGAGATAAAGCGAGAACAAAGTGATAAAGAAAACAAATGATACAACATTAAAGCATTTCTTTCTTCTTGTTTGGGTTGTAGATTACTCTCCCAGAGCACAATTCCATAGGAATAGACATCGGAATGAGTTGAAAATGGCTCTCCCTTGAGCGTTTCGGGGCTCTTCCACAGTAATGTGCCAATGCCCTCGGTGCGCACAGAGCCCTGAAGTCTCTCGTCAATGCTCCGCTTATCAGTCTGCACCTGCTGCTGTTGCTGTTGTTGGACTCGCACTGTTTGCAGGTTGAGGTGTTGCAGATCCATCAGCTTGCTCGTCCCAAAATCACCCACCGTGACAACCCAACGTTCGCTCACAAGGAGATTAGGTGTCTGAAAAACATAGAAGAAGAGAGAGGAATCAACAGAGGTATTTTGAATGAATGTGATATGTGTATTACTTTGAGATCGCGATGGACTCGAGGCGGATCCAATTGGTGAAGAAATCGCATCCCTTTGGCTGCATCAAGTGCAAAGCGGATGGCCATTGCACTGTCAATGTCGTTGGATGGATCATCCAGTAGCTTTCGCAGTGATCCGCGACTCATGTACTCACTACATTGAGTGAGTATAATAATAAGAAGTCAAAGTTTGAGAGAGAGAGAAAAAGAAAGAAACAAAGTGATAGAGAGAGAGGAGAAAGAAACAAAGTGATAGAGAGAGAGGAGAAAGAAACAAAGTGATAGAGAGAGAGGAGAAAGAAACAAAGTGATAGAG
>CALSCP010002524.1:5048-45640 GCA_943704425.1 Ministeria vibrans ATCC 50519
AATAATAATAATAATAATAATAATAATAATAATAATAATAATAATAATAATAATAATAATAATAATAATAATAATAATAATAATAATAATAATAATAATAATAATAATAATCATAATAATAATAATAATAATAATAATAATAATAATAATAATAATAATAATAATAATAATAATGACTGTGTTGTAGTGTGCGTCAGAGCCATGTGCCAACTCGGGAGGCTGTAGCGATTTAATTGCGGGATTTACATGTACATGTTTGAGTGGATTTTCAGGTGATGTTTGTGAGACAAACCTCGACGAGGTAAGGAGAAAAAATACAGCGGATGTGTTAATTGTGCAGAGCAATTAACCAATGAATCATTTTCAATATCAATTAAAATAATATTATAGTGCCTCTCTTTGCCGTGCCACAATGGAGCGACTTGCGTCGATGGAGCAAATGGATTTACGTGTGTGTGCGAGGCAGGCTACACAGGTGACATGTGCATGACGGAGGTCATTGAGTGTGCTTCGTCACCATGCACCAACGGCGCATCGTGCACCGACCACGTCAATGGGTACATATGCAGCTGCGCGTCTGGGTTCACGGGAGTCGGGTGTGAGCAGGACATTGACGAGTGTGCTTCGTCCCCCTGTGCACAATCGTCAACGGACATCTGTGTTGACCATGTGAATGCGTTCAACTGCTCTTGTCTACCGGGGTTTTCAGGTCTTCTGTGCGACCTCGACATTGACGAGTGCCTTTCCAGTCCGTGTCTCAATGGCGCCACATGTGACGCACCCTCAAACGCACCCAACATGTTTGTTTGCACTTGTCAACTCGTATGTAGTAGAAGAACAATATTATTATTATAATTATTAATAATTTTATTGTTGTTTACATATCCTTTTGTTTTACACAGGGCTTCACTGGAGCGCTGTGCGAGTCCGATATTGACGAGTGCCAGTCGAGCCCGTGTCTCTCCGCCGGAGGCACATGTGCGGATGCTATCGACGGTTATTCATGCACCTGCAATGATCTCTACACAGGTGTTCATTGTGAGTCCCGTATCGATTTTTGCGCGTCGTTTCCGTGCTTGAACGACGGCGTTTGCTCACAGGCAAATCTTACGATCAGCTGCGCCTGCGCTGCAGGCTACACCGGAATGAGATGCGAGACAGACATCGACGAGTGTGCAAGCGAACCGTGTCGCAACGGTGGCTCATGCTCGCAGGAGGCTCCAAATCGGTTTGACTGTGTGTGCGCCATGGGATTCACCGGCACCGCTTGCGACGTGAACATTGACGACTGTGTGACGGAAGCGTGCCTTAATGGAGCAACATGCATTGATGGCACTGCGACTTTCACCTGTACATGTGCTACGGGATTCACGGGCGTTCAGTGCGGAGTGGACATTGATGAGTGCGCCTCAGCACCGTGTGCCAACAATGGCGACTGTACCGACGCAGTCGATGGGTTTACATGTGTGTGCACCGCTGGGTTTACAGGCAGTCATTGCCAAGTGAACATCGACGAGTGCGCCTCTTCGCCATGTCAACATGGCGGCACCTGTGAGGACTTGGTGGCCATGTACTCGTGCGTGTGTTCCACAGGGTATGCGGGGATGACGTGCGGGACGGATGTGAACGAGTGCGAAGGTGATGGTGAGACGGAGGTTTGCGCCAACGGCGCGACATGCGTTGATCAGGTGGGCCAGGCGCTGTGTGTTTGCGCCGAAGGATTCACCGGCAGCACTTGCCTTTCGGAAATTCAGGAGTGCGCCTCGAATCCTTGTCAAAACGAAGGCGTGTGCTCGGAGGTGGACGACGGAGCGGGCTTCACGTGCGAATGTGCCGCTGGCTTTGCGGGTACGGAATGCGAGGTGAATATTGACGAGTGTGCTTCGTCGCCGTGTCGCTCGGGAGGCACCTGTACCGATCTGGTTGCTGAGTACCTGTGTACCTGCTCAGCTGGCTATACAGGTAGCGTGTGTGCCGAGGATATTCTCGAGTGTGTGTCACAGCCCTGCTTTAACGGAGGAACCTGTGTGGATGCGATCGATGGCTACACTTGCACGTGTTCCTCAGGCTACACAGGGGCTCAGTGTGCCGTGGACATTGACGAGTGCACGTCGTCTCCGTGCAGCTCCCATGCAGTTGCTCCAGCAACGTGCGTGGACCAGCCCGACGGCTTTACTTGCGTGTGCTCGGCGGGTTTTACCGGCGTACTTTGTCAGGTGGACATTGACGAGTGTGCCTCGTCTCCGTGTACCAACGGCGGCACCTGTGATACAAGCGAGGCCGCCATTGGGAGTTTTTCCTGTGTGTGTCCGTCGGGGTTCACCGACTCAACGTGCTCCGTGGAACTCAACGAATGCTTGTCGTTGCCATGTTTGAACGGTGCCACATGCGTCGATAATGTCGACCAATTCACGTGTGTGTGTGCTGCCGGATTTAGCGGAAGCACGTGCGATGTGGACGTAGATGAGTGCGCATCAAGTCCGTGTTCCCAGGGTAGTACCTGTGTGCAACCGTCGATCGCACAGTTTGTCTGTGTCTGTGCCGATGGGCTGACGGGCGTCCACTGCGAGACGAACATTGATGAGTGTGCGTCGTCACCATGCAGCTCGGGCAGCACTTGTTCTCAGCCGGCACCGGCTCTCTGGGCGTGCGCTTGTCTTTCGACACACACCGGGGTTGCGTGCGAGACGAGCATGGACGAGGACAGCGATGGATTCAATGCACCCGCGTATGGCGGCGCCGACTGCAACGACACCAACGCGCAAATTTACCCAGGCGCAAGAGAAATCTGTGGCGATGGCCTCGACCAGGACTGTTCGGGAGTTGCCGACGACGGACGATGCAGTAAGAGAGTCAATTTTTTTTAAGTATGTTATTAATTTATTTTTACTGTGAATCTTTAGGTTTGACGAGTGAAGCGTGGATTGACTGTAAGAAACCATTCGAATATGACAAAAAAAAATACAAAATAATTATTGGGCTTGTTGTCTCACTCACTTTGTTATTAGATCACTACCCGAGTGTCATTGGGCTTTCTATTGGACTCTTCTTCTTGCTCGTCCTCATTCTTGTGAGTATCGTTGCAGTGCAAAGAAACAAGTCGGCAAAAGGAGACGCAAATGTTTTTGTGTCGCCAGGCGAAGCAACTGCGTAACTCTTGTGTAAAATGAATTATAATCATACATAAATAATAATAATAATAATTTATATTATTTTCTTTTATGTGCAAAGTATTTTCCCTCGTCATTTTAAAATAATTAATATTAGTGAGTTATTGTTGACTGATGTAAATAGTGATGTTGTCATGGTGTTGTTTAAACTGATCTTCTTAAAGTAATCGGAATTATATTATTAATTTTTCGTACGCTCGCTGTGAGAGCGTATTTGTGGGTCTATGGGCGCCCCATCTTTTTGGAGTTAGTCCGTGGCGGAAGCATTGTATTACTCTCTTTTATATGTGTATTAATATTTCTCTCTCTCTCTCTCCTTTTTGAGTAAACTTTTCGACTTCATTTATTCCTATTATTAATTTTTTCACTTTTGTTCCTTTTTATCAGTCGCCAAATCATGTCGTCTTCGCCGGAACTATGTCCCGACGAAATACCGACGCTGGTCCTCATAAGTCCTGCTGGTGTAAGCAGAGTGAAGAATAAAAATAATCTTGATATCCTCTCGTTGGTCCGCGTCCCTATCACACGCACACACGCACACGCACACACGGCATGTGATCAGGACCATCCACCGTGCTGGATGGGTTGCCATCACGGATCGGATTTGTCTATGTCAACGCAAAAGGGTCTTTCGTCCTCAACACGATTTCGTAGGGCGACGCAACGGAGGTGTACTCGTTCCCGCTCAATCCCGAGTTTGAGTATGATCCCTTTAACGATCTTCTTGACACTATACGGTACGACAGATGGCGTTGCTTCTTCTGTTTCGTCTCCTTTGCCTTCTTTTTTTTTTTTCGTTTTTTTCACATAATAATAAACCTGTCAATCATTCTAATATTTCTGTCTCACCGCTCACCCCTTCCTCTTCGTTGTAGATGGGTTGCGAAACAAGCCGCACACGTGCCAGCGTTGCACGCGTTGAAAGTGGATTCGGTGCGGCGTGACGACTATGAGGCGCTGTGCGACTTGTGCGATGCGTTCAACCTGGCCATTCGCCAGCACACTGCGACGACGGGCGAGGCGCCGCTGGTTCCTGGACGCATCGTGGACGGGTTTAAGGACTCGGGGTTGATTGTGCACATTATGACGCAGGTGTACAACCGTGGCGTAAAAAACCCCAAGCTGTTGAATGGGTATCAGGCGTTCTCAAACGAGGTGTACGGCGAGTTCAACACGAACATGATCACGGATGTGGTGCGCTCGGCAAATATCACCGAAGAAGATACATTTGTCGACTTGGGCAGCGGTGTGGGCCATGTGGTGTTGCAGATGGCGCTGCAGGCGCGCTGCAAACTTTCCTATGGCATTGAGATTCGCGATGTGCCTGCCAAGTTTGCTACGAACCTTGCTGCCGATTTTGAGCGGCGTATTGCCTGGTGGGGCTGCTACCATTCTCCGGTACGTAATATTTATTCATCTTTTATTATTATTATTATAATTATTTTGTTTTATATTGCGTTGAACCGACAATGCATGAATGAATGAATGAATGAATGAATAATTATTAATGAATTATTTTTGGTGTATTGTAGTTTGAACTTGATCACGGAGACTTCCTGGTGGAGCAATACGACACGCTGATTGGCGAAGCGGATGTGCTGTTGGTAAACAACTACAGTTTTAGCCCGGCACTGAATCAGAAGCTGCGACGCAAGTTCGAGGTGTTGCGCGAGGGTGCTCGGATTATTTCATCGCATCCGTTTGGCAAGGAGAATTTCCGCATCAACACACGCAACACAAATGATTTGGCGGCCATCCTGAAGCAGAAGAAGGTCACCTTTACAGGACAGGGTGTGTCGTGGACCGACAAGCCTTTTGATTACTATGTCGCCGTGGTGGATCGCACTGACCTGGAGCGATTCTTCTTTGGCATCACATCGCCCGTGGCAGACGCGGGCAGGTTTGCGAGCGACACGACTGTGGGTGGTGGACGGGGCGGGCGTGGTGGTGGTGGTGGTGGTGGTAGTGGTGTAAAGCGAGGTGGTGGACGCGGCGGAAAACGTGGCGGGCGTGGTGGGGGTAGGGGACGTGGGGGGCGAAAGGCTATTGCGGTTGACCACAGCGAGGGTGTCGAGAGTGCGCGCGAGGATGGCGAGGCTGAAGCGCAGGAGGAGGATGATGATGAAGGGGACGACGACGAGAGCGACACATCATTGTTGTTGAGCGACGAAGATGAGAAAATTGAGGTGGGAGGAGAGAGTGACAGTGCGGTTGCTGGGGCTGGGCGTAAAGGAAGAGCAGCAGGAGGAGGCGTGGCTGCGAAGGAGAAAGGGTCGACACTACCCAAGACGAAGCGGGCCGCAACGCCCATTACGGTTGCTGGCAAGGCTGGGCCACGAGGCGGTCGTGGACGCGGAGGGGAGACGGCGACCTCGAGTACGCCTAAAGGGATCTCTGAGCCGACCAAGACGACTCGTGGTCGTGGACGTGGTGGGTCGACAGGATCACCGCGAGCCACTGCATCGTCCGCGTCCAAGGCGGCGCCTAATGCGACTTCACCTGCCCAACGCAAAGGGTCGGGAGCGACACACAAAGACGAGAAGGAGAAGGGAAAGGGGGGGCGGGGTAAGGGAGGTAGTGCAACTGCCGCAGCGACGGCAGCAGCTCATGGGGAGGCGGCCGAAACCGAGGACAACAAGGCATTGGTGGTGCGAGTGGCAGAAGAACCAAAAAGTCAGTCGGTGGCTGCTGTAGAAGCAGTTGTTGCAAGACCGCTTGCACGACCCAAATCGCCAATCACCATGACGATTGAAGCGTACATGAGTGAGCAGCAAGAGCGTCTCTTGAACTTTTTCCGGTCGCGCAAGCAACTGACGAGCGGCACAGTAGCCGGGCGGCTGCTCACACGCGAGCTCAACCGACGCCGCGTGCTCGAATGCGAACTTGAAGAGCTCAAAGCTGAAATCCAAAGTGTGTGGGACGATGACATTCAGTACGAGTCAAAAAGCAGCATTGTAATTATCCTAATGAGTTAACAATAATACGTCTTTCGTCTTGATAATTTGTCGTATAGTTTGCTGAAGGAGCGTCTGGAGGTGTTTGAGGATGGCATTGAGTGTATGCGTGCGCCCGTGGAGGTAATTCGCGAGCACAACGAGGTGTTACAGCGCGAAGTGTCGGTGATGAAGGAGGAGGCGGTGCTGTTGCGTGCGCAGTATCGCCAATTGCGCGAAATGTGCTCTGCTATTTTGGAGTTTACCGACATCAAAGACTCCACCCCAAAGGATATCATGTCGTTGTCGTCCGAAGAGCTTGAGAAGCTGGTGGGTCTCATGAGTTGAGCAGAAGGAGAATGAAAGAGAGAGAGAGAGAGCGAAAAGTACAAAAGAATGTAAAAACGTAAAAGTATAATAATAATAATTTTTTATGATAAAATTATGTTGTATTGCGATGCTCTTTGTTTTGTATTTAGTCTTGTTTTGCTGAGAACAGCTCTAGTCTCTCGATTCTCTATGATTGAGTACAGCTCTCGATTCTCTATTAAATTTATTCTTATTTTTCGTATTGTAATAATATTATTAACATTTTGAGTCATCAGATTATTCAGATTTGCATTCATTTATTTTGTTGACCCTCTTTGTTGGTCTCCATCCATTGCGATACATTCGCAAGACATCACTGTACATTTGCGCGTGATATATTTGAGGAACAAATGACAGACCGTTCTGCGATTGTAAGATTGTGTTGTATGGGCGTTGGAGAGCACAAGAAGTGACTGGGGTCCCGGTGCATGTGTATATGCATGTGTGCTTCCCCGCTCTCTGTTTTGGGTGCACCCCTCTTTGTCGTTGAGGAGTAATTTTGTACTGAGATGGAGTTGTTCGTTGACGCAGAACGCTGCGCTCTTTGGCGACGACAACGACAGCGACGAGGCTCCAATTGCGCCTCCAGCTGCGCCTTCTGCTGATGTTGGAGCTGGGGCTGACACTGAGTCCAAGGACAGGTATCGTAGAGTAGTGAGTTGAGCGAGAAATTCAATGATGAACTCTTTTTTTTTTTTTTTTTTTTTTTGGTTTTGCAGCAACGCCGATTTTGACGTTTCTTCATCGGACAACGACAGTGACGCAGGCGGAGACGATGGAGAGGCTGGGGTTAATGGTGATCCGGTGTTGCGTGGGGCTGTCAGCGGCAAGAAAGCGGGCGCAATGGCCGAGATATTTGGCGATGACTCGGACGAGTCGGACGACGACAAAACGGGTTCTGGCGGGCGCAATGGGAGTGGCGGCGTGGGCGCGAGCAGTGGGGTTGACGGGGAAACGACCAGGCCGGTAAGGCATGGAGAGAGAATCGATCTGGCTCATGGGATTCAGACGCGATTCATTATTATTATATAATAATATTATTATTTTTCTTACACAATTTGTCTTGACTGTTTGACTGTGTAGGTGAGTGTGGAGAGTGTGTCGAAGCATCGTCTTGCGCCGGGCGCCAAGGCACGCGTGTTGAAACTCCCGTCGTTTCTTCACGTGGACGGCCACCTGTTTACACCGGAGGCGTTTGATGAGATTGACGGACGGGATCCGGTGCGACAGCGGATGCGACTGGAGAATACGATTCGCAATCGAAGGGTACAGCTGGCGACGGGAGAGACGCGTGTGGAGACCAACACACGGCTGTTCCGGTTTGAAGACGGGTCGTTGGTGCTGCAGGTGGGGCGGGAGCAATTTGATGTGGAGGAGCGGCCGGTGGAGCAAGTGAACAGCTTTGTAATGAGTGTGGGCAAGAAGAAGCCAAAGGGGCACGAGAGGGGAGGAGGAGGAGGGCGTACGCTGGTTGGGGAGTGTGCTGCGGAACGCAAGTGGGTGCTGAAGCCGCGGGTTGGGGGTGGGGAGACGCACCACCGGCTGACGGCATCATTGGCGGCGCACCAGAAGAAGAAGCAGGTGCAGATGATCAATCTGCTCGAAGATCCCATGATCGAGCGGGAACGACGTATCAAGGCAGAGGACGAACGCACGCGCGCGCAAACGCGACGCGATGCCAAGAAACGCACGCGCATTGAACAGTCACTTACCAGTGATTCTCTTACGCGCGATCAGTTGGAGTCGGATGACGATAGTATGAATATATGGCAGTAGTGTGACCCCATGTGTGTGACTAATTTTATCACTTTGTTTCTTCTTTTTTTCTCCACTCTTTCCGTGTTTGTGGTGTGTGTGTGTGCGTGTGTGTGTGTGTGTGTGTGTGTGTGTGTGTGTGTGTGTGTGTGTGTGTGTGTGTGTGTGTGTGTGTGTGTGTGTGTTTCTTAGGCGGTCCCGAAGAATCAGTTTCTCGCATTAAAGCTGATTTCAACCGGTATGACCAGAATTCCTAACTGTTTGGTTTTTATTCATTTTTTTTTTAAAAATAGTGCAAAAAAGGGGAAAGGAAAGAGCCAAAGCACACACTACAAATCAAAGGACACTGTGTCAGACGATGACGAAGATGAAGACGACGACGATGATGATGATGACATGGATGGGTTTGTGAAGGGGAGCGATGAGAGTGAGTCGGGTGAGAGTGATCACAGTGACGAGGATCAATCGTCGCATAAGCGAAAGAAACCAACAAAAGGTGTGTTTTTTTCTCTCTCTCTTTGTGTGTGTGTGTGTGTGTCTGTGTGTGTTTATTTCGTTTCGGTGTTTGTTTGTTTAGGACCTGCAAAGTCGAAGAAGCAAAAGTACGACTAAAAGAGGGCGAGCAATGTACAAAAGACTGAAAGCATAAAGAGACAAGGCCGTATTTTTTATTATTTTATTCGAGGACACACTCCTGTCAGCCAGCGGCACACATATATACACACACTGTCAGCTCCGTGTGAATCACAAAAAAAGGGACGGGGAGGGGGAGGGATTGTGAAATTGATAGGCACATGATCTCTGATATTAGGATAAGTTTTTTTTTTGAAGTCAATTTTTCTGTACTATTGACAAAAGGGGGAAAAGGTGAGAGAAAGGAACAAAGAGGGGGGTCGCACTCAGGCGGTGAGCACACAGGCACCACCGGCCTTCTTGATCTTCTCCTCGGCAATGCGGCTGAAGAAGCGCGCCTTGACAATGACAGGCTGTTGCGGGATCATGCCACGGCCGAGCACCTTGAAGTAGCCGGCGCGCACGCAGTCGATGACGGGTGCCACGTCAGTCTTGTCCTTGTAGTTAGCGCGCGTCTGCTCGCTGACCAGCGACCACAGCTTGTCGAGGTTGACCGACGGGCAGTGGTACTTGTTGCGCGTGTAGTGGAAGTGGCGCATACCGACCTTGCCAAAGTATCCAGGATGGTACTTGTCCATCAGGATCCTGTGGTGGTGCTGGCCACCGGCGTTACCGCGACCCGAGGGATGCTTGCGGTGCTTGCCAACGCTGCACACACACACGGACGCAGACAGAGAGAAAGAAAGAAAGAGAGGAAGAAAAAAGAAGAGTGAGAAATGGAACGACGATTGTTCATATCTATCGAAACACTTACCGACCGTGACCGGCACTGACGTGACCCCTGTGCTTTCGTGTCTTGGTGTTACGAGTCGGCTGTGACGAGGGAGAGAGGAGAGAGGAGAGAGAAAGACACAAGATCAGCATTGGTAAGAGATGAGGGACGCTTTGAGGAGAGAGCGCCGGCTCTTCCCAGAGATCAACAATGGACAAGAGTGCTGCGTTAGAGGTGGAAATGCAAGCCATACCATATCAACCTAGAGATGAGAGAGAAAGAGAGAGAGAAAAAAAAATTAAAAAAAATCGTGGCATCGTTTAGAGAGCATGAGACGCAGCGGAAGCGGGTCGAGGGCACAGCGACGAATGATCCATAAACGAGACATGGCAAGCGGGGGCGATAGGGCGCGCGGCAGAGGCGCACGCTCGCTCACAACGCAAATCAAAAAAGACCACGGCGACTCTGTAACGCTCGAAAAAAGACACTTGGCGGACCCTATTCCCACATTGAGGGCCATCACAGGATGCCACGCCAGTGCAACGCCACGTGAGCGCTGCAGAAAGCGGCAAACGACAAACAACAAACGACCAGAACTTTTTTTTTTTTTTTTTTTTTCAAAGTGAGAGCCACTAAAGACACTTGCGGACAACAGAGATCCATGCGCGTCTCGGGCGTGGTGTCTCGGTTCAAGGCCAGGCTGCCTCCACGCAGGGCAGGGCGGCGCAACGGCGGGAAAGGGTCTCTTGAGAAAAGCACACGCGAAAAGACGCACAAGACATACGACAGCGTTTCGCAGTCAGGGGGAGGGGGAGGGGACAGCCGCGCGCGCCACGCTACAGCACCAACACGCTTGCGCACTTACCAAGGGACAGAAAAAAAAAGGACGAGATCAAAAAATTCACAATCAAATTTTGCGATGGACCAAAAATCAAAGAGCGAAAAATATATCTTTGGATAAGCGACTGAAAAGAACACAACCGCACAGCAGCAGCACCAGACCAATAACGCTATCACGGAGAGGCATTCTTTTTTTTGTGTTTCTTAAAGGGGATTCGCAGAATATGATAACATTGTGTTGTGTGTGTGTCTTTTCATTCATTCATTGTGTTAATGTCCTCCCGTGATGTTCTCTTCAAAGCGCCCCAAAAGAATCATTGCGGCAAAACCAAGAAGAATGCCACAGTTCTATACATAAAAAACAAATAAATATTAAAAATCGGGAGAGAAAGAGAGAGGGAGAGAGAGAGAGATCAATTAGTACCTGCACAACAAACATGCGCATGGATTCACGACGACCAAACTTCATAGAGGTGTGAGAGAGCTCTGGTAACTACAACAACAACAATACAAAGCAAGAATAAGAACAGAGAATATAATTATATTGTGGTGAGTGGGTACGAGAGCGGCAAGGCCGAGATAGAGGAACATGCCAGCGGTAAAAGCGAGGATCCACTGCTGGGCGGCGAGGGTGGATGCAACGGCAATGCCAATGAGGACGCCCACGACGGCCGTAAGGGCCGTGGCAAAGTTCCAGAAGGCGGCCTGGCGCCAGGTGAGGCCCGCGTCGAGGAGGATGGCGTAGTCACCGAGCTCGTGTGGCACTTCGTGGAGGAGCACAGCGATGCTGGTGCCAAAGCCGGTGCTGAGGGAAACGCCAAAGGCAGCGGCAATGGCCATGCCGTCGACGACGTTGTGCAGCGCATCGCCTAGAATGACCATCCACGCAATCGCCTTGGTGTGGGCCCCTAGACCCATAAACGTGAATCCTTTGGACTCTGTATCACCCTGACTGTGACTGTGACTGTGACTGTGACTGTGACTGTGACTGTGACTGTGACTGTGCTTGCTTGTGTCGTGGTTGTCGTCGTCATGCACTCCGCTGTCGGTGGGTGAACGTTCGCTCATCTCGAGCATGTCTGCGTCCGTGAGACGCTCTGTCTCACGCTCGGTCGCTTGGATGTACGAGCCATGGCGGCGCAGACGGGGCGACGACGTACCCGACGCCTCGTTGTCGGCCTGCAGCTGGAGCACAATTTGTGAGCAGCCACAGTCACCGTTGTGACCGTCAGTGACGGCAAGGACGGCAGGACTGGGGTTGGGCAGGGCGGTGGAGGAGGCAGTGGTGTGGTGGGGAACAGGGGAGGACGACAAGTCGGCAGTGGTCTCGTGATGCGTGCATGAGGAGACGGCAATGGCGTCGCCTTGGCAGGGAGGCCCGGGGTGGCTGCGGTTGCCGTGGTGGTGGTGGTGGTCGTGGCTCAGCTGGTCAAAGCTGTGTACGAGTGCCTCGATAAGCCAGAAGGAGTACCAGCCGGCAAAGGCAACGCACATGCGCCACAGGGGCTGGTATTCATCGGTAGATGTACTCTCGTCGTCGCTGTGCGAGTGAACGCCCAGCGCAGCGGGGATCAAGTGCAGGAGCGCATCGCCAATGAGTGTGCCCACTGCGAGCGACACGAAGAACTGAAACCAGGGACGCTCACTGATGTTGGTGGTGCCGGTAAGCAGGGGCAGCGTGAGCACACCCAACAGCGACGTCACCGAAACCACTGCCACCATCAGCATGCTAAAGCCCCATCGCTGGCCTGTCGTGGGCGCACTGCTAGCGGGCTCCACATCCGCTGCCACGACACACACGCCCGAGGCTGTCAGTTGTGCCAGCGCCGTGTTCAGCTGTGCCACCTGTGTTGTGTTCACTTCCAGCCCACGCGACAATCCAAAAATGTCAAAGAGTTGCTCAGGGCTGTAGCACACATGCGCTTCCTCATCGTGATCATGGTCGTCGTCGGTGGAGCGTCGGGCATGGCCATGGCCCGCATGGCTGTCCGTCTCGGGGACCGCTGCCGCAGCCACCACCACTGCGTTGTACAGACGCGTGAAACCACTAAGGGTAAGCCCATGGGCGTCGCCAAACTCCTCGAGAATCTCTTCCATGAAGAAGGTGGGCTCGGGCAAGGCAACCGCGCCACAGACGCGCGCGTCCGCAAGATAGACGAGTGTCGACGCCACAAGTGGGAAGTCGTCGAGGGCAACGGGCGCTGTGGTCGACAGACCCACGTGAGCAAGCAGTCCCGCGCCACTCGTGCATTCTGCCGAGGCATTGCGGTCCGTGGGCGCCACAATACCAAAGGCTTCCATCAGTGTATCAAGCTCGTCGACACTCAGCGTAGTGTTGTCACCGTCAACACCAAACCGCGTAAAGACAAGCGCTCCATACGCGGAGACAACCGTGTCAGGCTGTACCGACGCAAGCGTGCTCGACACGGTCGCATGGTGCTCGTCGTCGTGCTCGTCGTCGTGATCATCGTCGTGCTCGTCGTGATCATCGTCCTCGTCATGTTCGTCGCCCTCCTCGCACAGCTCGGATGTTTTCAGGTATACTAACGCCACAGTGGCATTTTGTAGAGCATGCACATCGATTCCAAGCGTTGCATTGGCGCCCAACTGGGTCTCAAGCAGCTCAGGCGAGACACATGTTTCCTAATGTGACCCCCCCCCCAAAAAAAAGTCAGCCGACCACTCTGCCAAAGAAGATTTGCGCCTTACATTCGCCGAGAATGTTGCCAGGGAAGACGCCTCAGCATGCATCCCAATAGACTCGTAGAGAGCCTCAAGGTTTGGCGACGAGGGAACTGTCAAAGAGAGAACACATCCAAAATGGTCAGATGCGTGAGGAAATGCCGCTTGTTCCGTGTACCGAGATTTGCCGTGACGCCATCGCCGTAGAGCTGATACTTGCGCATAAGAGAGATAGACGCCGCGGAGAGGGATTCTAGAGCGAGAGCGGGAAGGTGAATGCGGGGGAGGGAGGGGACGGCGGAAGGCGGAAGGCGGAAGGGGAAGGGGACGCCGAGACTCAACGCGTGGTCGCCGGTACCTTGCCCAAAGGACATTCCTACTGTCGCCAAGGCTAGTAGCACCACAGCAAGGGTCATTTTATCACACAGAGATCGAGAGGGAGCAAAATAACTGAGAAGACTCGAACATTGACTGATCATTGACCGAAGAAGAGATTTTTCGAAATCTCGAATTTGCCAGAGTTTGGGAGATGTGACTATCCCATCTTAACACCGGGACTACCGGCAACTTGACTCTCTGGCCCTTGGTTATTGCTGAGAATAATCGCTCTGGGGCCGTGCGGGTTCCGTGTGAGGGCAGGAGACACCCAAGTCAAACCCAAATCACTTAAAACAGAACGCGCTCTGCTCTGCTCCGCCTCCGTCCGCTTATACCTTACAATAATAAAATATTATACCTCTAACTTTTCGAGTCGTCACCGCTTCTCTCACCCGCGTCGCACAGTTTTCTGCTTGCAATCGGACGTGCGGTGCTTCGTGGGGAATGCGGCGGGAGTGAGGGAGCGCGATCAGCCGTTTCATTGAACACTCAAATAGTCAAATGTTGTTGTTCACTCAAATAGTCAAATGTTGTTGTTCTCTCTCCTCTCCTTCTTTTTATTTATTTTCTTTTTTTTCTCGTATAAATTTGAGTCTCCAACTCACTCCCTCTCAACTCTCTACAGATATCGAGTATCGTTTTTCTTTTCTTCTTCTTTTGTTTCTCTCTCTTTCTTTTTTGTTTTTTTTTTCGTGTCTCTCAGTCTCACACTCGACTTTTTCAATTCTCACAACGACGAAATCCCGTCAATAATCTCCTTGCAAATGTCCTCGAGACCAAGTCCCGAGCACACCTTGGCGCCAAGCTGGATCAAAAAGTTGGCCACCGTCTGCATGAAGTTGTCAAAATTGAGCGAGACGGAGAACTTGAGGGGCTGTCCGAAGACGACCGCGTCCAGCGCCGCACTAATCGATCCCTTGAGCTTGCCCGGGTGCAACTCGAGGTTGAGGTTGAGATTTTTCAACTGAAACGCCGCCATAAAGCTATCAATGAGCTGGTCAACCAGACCGAAGCCCAGGTTGCCCGCGCCGCGTGCGAGATCAGTAGCCGCGTCGCAGAGAAAGAACCGAGCATCGCGGTACAATGCCATTTGAGTGCGCGGCACATACGGATGGTCTAGTGGATCCAAGACCTCCATCACCGTCGTCTCTTCTTCCACGCCGCGTCGTCGTTGCGTCGCTTCCTCCTTCTTGGCAGCGCCCAATGCACAATGACCGCTGGTGGCCTCAATGCTCTTCAGCCACACACACTCGTTCGAGGCACAGTCGCGATCTTGAAGGCATGCCACACCAGCAGGCACTTCACCCGCCGCCCACCAACACCGACCGTCGCTGGTTCGGTTGCGCGGATCCGCCGGAGACGCACACCAATAGTGCCATTGACCGTCCTTAAACAGCCACTTCTCAGGGTCATGCGCGTTGTACGCTGCCACAAGTGCCGCACTCTGGCCAAGGAGCACTTGTTCCGCCAAAAGACGGTCTTCTTCCTCGAATCGCGCAATTGTCTCGTCACGATACGAAAGGTTTGCATCGGTCGCTTCGATATCAACTCGTTGCGGCATAGCACTGCGACGAAGAGTTGCCGTCTTCCTCTTGAGCATGCTCCGGGCCCCAACAGAGGTAGGCTGCGTCCTCGTGACGTCGTCAATTGGAACGTCCACCGTCTGCCGAGCGCGCAGTTCCTGGTACCGCTGCTCGGCATCAGCCGCCTCGCGCAACCACTCTACGTCCTCCGCTGGCAACACGTTGCGTCGACGAGGCTGCTTCGCGGGCTGCACAGAGCGCGCCTGGTCGTCTTCCAAGAGCCACGCCGACCTTCCACGCACTCCGCCGCGTTCATCCGTAGGCTCACTTTCACCCGCAGGTTCACTTTCACCGGCGGGTTCACGTCCGCTCCCAGGCTCACTCCCGCCCTCAGGTTCACTTCCACCCTCAGGCTCACTTCCACCCGCAGGTTCACGTCCGCCTTCAGGCTCACTTCCACTCGCAGGTTCACGTCCGCCTTCAGGCTCACTTCCACCCGCAGGTTCACTTCCACCCACAGGCTCACTTCCACCCGCAGGTTCACGTCCGCCTTCAGGCTCACTTCCACCCGCAGGTTCACTTCCACCCTCAGGCTCACTTCCACCCGCAGGTTCACGTCCGCCTTCAGGCTCACTTCCACCCTCAGACTCGGACTCGGACTCAGACTCATGTTCAAAGCCAGGTCTAGTCATGGGCTGCGAACCAGATTCCGATTCAGACTCGGGGCTACTCGAGTAGCCAACTCCAGGTACAAAATTGTATCCCAATGGTGGTGTGTCAAAGTTCGCAATGGATCGACTGAGCTCAAATGCTCCGTCGTGGCGGCTTGGGAACTCACTAGCGACACCAAACCCATTAGACTGCGCCTTGCCCGCATACAAGACAGGCATGTCACTTGGATCGGCTGTGGTCGCACCGTGCAGCATCACCGCACCACGAGCCGACCAGAACACAACCGTGATCAGCGGCTTTTCGTAATGGTATGCCAGCAACAACAGCCAAGGAGCGCTACACTGCAGTTGCACACGAGTGCCACTCACAACGCCTACTTCGACACATCGAATGAAGCCGGTGTCGGTCGCCGGGGCGGCACCGCCCAGTGACACAGCGAGCGAGTACCACTCCAAATCCTTCGTATCATCGACACCCATCCCATGCGAAACGGCGAGAACCGCCCCATTTAGCTGATCAGCCGCACAGTTGTCGCACGTGAGGAAAATCACACCGAGGTCATTTGGCTCGTGCGATAGCGGCAGGTAAAACTGGAAAAGCACAAAGTCCGACGAGGTCACTCGGAATACGCCGGGCAGGCGTTCCTTCACACGAATGCTGTACAGTGCCTTGTTGCCACCATACGGCGTGGGAGTCCACTGCGACGAAAATCCCGACTCGTAGGTGGTTCCAGACACACCCGTTTGTTGCCAGAGCGCGTACGGTGGCGGGGGCGCACAAACGGCAGAACGAATGTGAAGGGCACATCGCTGCACCAGTGTCTCGTCGGCACCACGACTGCCCTCAACACACTGGCCCCGTTTGGCACGGTTGCATCGTGAGCCAATCGGAATGTCGCCATGGCCGCTGTAGGGGCATACTCCTTCGGCGTCGGGCACCATGAACGATTCGGAACAAGACAAACGGCACACATCGGCGACGCACTGGGCCTCACCACGCGTTGCACGTTGGCATTGACTCGAGGAACTGCATGGGCTGCCAACGGGAAAATCGTGCTGCCCCGTGAACCTGCAGGCGCCATTCGCAAGCAGTTTTACGCTCGGATGTGCGCACTTGCCTTGACACGTTCCCTGCACACACTCCGCCAGACCTCGCTCGCGCGGAGTGCACTGAGAATCTTTGGAGCACATTGATCCCATGGGGAAATCTCCTTGGCCACGACGCAGACACTTGCCCGTCTCTGGATCGCGTAAAATGTCACTAAATAAACACTTCTCCAGGCACTTGCCCGAGTCACATTCGAACCGATATCCTTCCAATATTGACTGACGGCAATTTCGCGTTTCCAAACACGCTCCCAGCGGCGGCACATCCCAGTCACCACTCACATCACAAATGCCAAGCTCATTCACAGACACACCCGGCATAAAGCAGAACTGCTCACACACTCCCGTCTTGTTGCACTTGGCCGAGCCACCTCCGCGCGGAAGGCATTCGGCATCATCTGTGCACGCATGACCCTCCGGTAAATCTCCCAGACCACTGTAGGCACACTTGGTCACACCCTTGTCGGTCACAATCGCAATGCTTGACAGACGGCACTCAGCAACGCACTTTTCGCTGTCGCATCGCGCCACTCCATTGACAGCAGGCAGACACTGGCTCGCCGTGCGACACCAGAAGCCAGGAGGGAAGTCGTGATTCCCGCGGTACTTGCACGAGGCGTCCGTTCGATGCGGCACCTCCGGTCTGATGCACTTTTCGACGCACGTTCGATGGAGGCACTGCGTCGACCGACAGTGATGCGCCTTGGTGCAGTACATTCCATTGAGCACGTCCTGTTGCCCCGTGTACGGACACGTTTCGGTGGCCAATGCTACAGTCAGCGAAAACGGACACACCATCTCGCACTTGTTGTTTGCACAGCGCGCCATGCCATTGGCCGATGGGTGCGGCTTGCAATTGGCGTGGCTCTCGCATGCGTGTCCGCTTGGGAGATCAAAGACGCCCGTGAACTCGCATTGGCCGGTCGACGCAAGCACCTGAATAGAGCTGAGGGCGCACCGTTGCACACACACTCCTGCACTGGTGCACTCTGCAACTCCATTGGGCACCGGCAGGCACTGCGATGAGTCAGTACCTATTCTCCAATTAAAAACAAAAAAAAACAAAACATTTTAACAGGTCAATAAAAAAACACAATTATTGTTTGACATACATTGATTGCCAGGAGGAATGTCTGCCTTGCCAACATAGCTGCACTTTCCCGCTGAGTTCAGTGTCGCTTGGGCAAATTCGCACACAAGTTGGCACTTAGACGAGACGCAACGACCGACCGTTGTGTCGCCGTCCTGGCAGTTTAAGTCCGTGTCACAGCCACCACCGGCAGGAATATCCCCGTTGCCAGTGAAATGACACTGCCCCGTGAAAACCATGCTGTTAGCTGTACATTCCTTCGGCATAAACAGTGCGAGACGAGGGTCGCTCAGCGAGCCCACAACCTCGTAGCGGTATGGTCCGTTCGCAACGCACTTCTCAATACACCGGCTCACCGGGGCAGTATTACCAGCGCACGGCGCAAAAGGCTTGCATACACTACCGGGCTGACAGTCATTCGATGACACGCAGGGAAAGCCCCCGCGAACGTCGTATGTGCCCTGGAACAAACACTTTCCATTGACCTTGTGATTTTCGTACGCCGTCATGAAGCACTCCTCAATACATTGTCCACCCACACACTTGGCGCGGTTCTGGCTCTGACCACGACAAGGTTTCGATGACGAACAGCCATACTCGCCATAGTTCAGCGCACACTTGCCAAACACCTTCTTGTCGGCCACATCACAATGTTGTGACAGACACTGCACGTCAAGCGAACAGCCATATCCAACCGGCGCGTTCCCGCTTCCGTACTTGCAGTAGCCTGTTGCATCAGGCTTGTCCTGGCTGTTGGGGCACTCTTGCTCGCAAATACGCTCCTCGAGCAAATCGGTGCGACCAGTCCGCGCAAAGCCATATCCATTGCCGGTGCACTTGCTACCCTGCTGACAGTAGCGCACGGGCACATTGGCCGACACGCGACACACGTCACCGATGTGCCCTCGCGATGACGGCACCGTCGTTGCCCGACTTGCAGCAACAATCTCCGGCGACAGCGGATGCGCATACATGACCGTATCACCACTCGTGTGCATCCGATGGGCATTCAGCGACTCCTTTGGCGTGGCCGAGTCTTCGTTAAACTCGTACACAACGCGGCCGGTCGAGACGCCGTCCACATAGAAATCCACAAAAGCTTCTTCGGCGTGCACGACGACGGCTACATGTTGCCACTGCACCTTGCTGCTGTCAGTAGGTACTCGCAGCACAGCAGTGTGCGCACTGTACAGCGTAATCAAGTGCTGTGAGCAGAATCGCTGTCGCACTTGAGCAAATATGCGTCCGTCACACATCACTCCAAGAGCCACAGCGCCCACGGCGGTCGCCCTCTTGTTGCAGTTGTCTGTCGTGCCCTTTTTCGACATTGGGGACTTGTCTGCCTCGAGTGTCGCCGCCGACTGCATCTCGTGCCACAAAGGTGAGGCCGCAAGAATCGTGCGAGACGTGCCGCTGAGCGGGCAATCCGCCTCGTTCGCCTTCAGACGAGTCCACGCCATTAACGTCGCACCACGGTCAAGGACATCGTGCGAGGCGCCATGACTCTTCAGCATCCGGTCATTGGGCGCGTGTGCCTTGGCGGCCACAGACAAATACTCATAGCCACCCTCAAGGAAACCGCTGTAGCCGCGCGAGGCGTCACCCGAGCGCAGCCGCAGGGAGATTTTGGGACTGGTGGCTGTGCCACTCTCGCGGTATTTTACAACAGTATGAGTGGCCTTCCTTGCGCCAACGTGACGCTTCCGCACTCGGTTAATCGGCGGGGTGTTGTTCATGTTGATGATGGGAGCCGTGTTGCCCCCCCCCGTCGTTGTCGCGCTGCCTCCAGGCTTGGAGTTTGGCATGGGGATGCCCACACGCAAAGTCAGGTAGCGTTTCTTTGCTTGAATCGCCTTAAGAACGACACTCGTCACGTTGCAAGAACCCTGTACCTGCCCGATACCACTTGCGGGAGGAGTAAATGTGCAAATGGCCGTGGGGAACTTGGGGCGTACGAGCGGTGCACCTGTAGTGCTCTCAAGACTTCGCCAATTCTCGTACGCGACTTCAGCGGGCGACTCGTATACCTCGAGCGGGTCCGACGAAGACTCTGTCGAAATAGAAAAAAAAGCGCCCGCAAGATGATCAGCTTGCAGTACGGTCGCCTGCAGGTCAAACAAGAAGTAGCTCATTTCTTGCCAGTCTCGCAAGACACCGTTGCTCTTCAAACCCTCCCAGTCTGCGCTGTAACCCAGTACAGCCTGACCATCGGCAATCGGAAATGCCGCGGAGACCTTGTAACCGTTTATTTCGCGCTGGCTCCAGAAAAAATCGTCCACTTCATCCTCGGACGCCTCCGCCGAGAGCATCGTTGTCCAGGAGCACGTCCAATCATTCTGTCCCTCCACTGAAAAGCTGAGCGGACGTTGCGCGCTACTAAACAGGCGCAGGCCAGTCACTCGAGTGGTCTTTGTAAAATGAATGGTCAGCGACGCAAATGTACACGTGGTGGTAGGCAACGCGTCTGTCAGAGCCGTCTTGCAATCGCTCGAAACACCGTTCGTCATCATTTGCTGGCCGGTCACGCTATGGATTGTTGCGCCCGTCGCGACTGCGTCACCCAGCAAAAATTGTATCTCTGACAGCTGCGCCACACCCTCGTCGATGCTTGTAAGTGTGTTGCCCACTTGCGACCGGAAGACGGTGATTCGAATCGCATCGACGTGGTTCAGCGAGGGATGCTGAGGCGCGCGCAACGGAAGCACCGGAGCCTCGTTGAGCTCGGGCTCGGTCACGCCAAGCGGCACGCGATTCGCCAGAATATCGTGGTCGTCGTGAAGCACGTGCCAGCGAGGGCGCACACTGCAGGCCGACTTGGCACGGCCAAGCAGCTTCCAACGTGCATTCGGCGCGGACGACAAGACAGCAAAGGCGCGCACTTCAAGGGCCTGTTGCAGACTCACTCGCACCGCATTCGTGTAGCCAATGGCGGGATAGGGTACAAAAGTGTTGGGGCTCACGTCAAAGCGCCATGTAATTTGTACCTTTGCGTTGGGGTTGGCGCCACTCCCATACACGGGAACAGAAAAGGAGTGTGACAACCCCGAAGTGGGCGCAAGCGTCACGGTCGAATAGCCATACATGTAGCCCTGACCTGTCTGTGTTTGATGAGTTGCGCACGTGGTGCCAGTGCCCTCGCACTCCCACACCTCTATGGCCAGTATCGCACCCGGTGAGACACTCGTCTTTACGTGCTGCTCGTTCCATACGGGCGTGCTCTGCGCCACCTGTGTTGTCGACAAAAATATCTCTGTGTCGTCAATGAGCACACGAATGTAGGTGTCTGCCGTGGCCGGCAAACCCGTGCCCGAGTCAATAGTCAGCATGAGCGTCCCTTGTCCATGACCACTCGGCGTCCACGTACTTCCGCTGTTCTTGTCGCCAACAAATGCGTGTGAAAAGCTCATACCAGCAGTACTGTACGCATCTCCATCGACATCCTTGTAGAGGTACACCTCGCTGAGGGGCGCATTGTTCAGAGCGACAATCATTAGCTCGTCGTACTCGAGGGCCGAAAGACACGCCTCCCACTCGAGAACCACGCCCGTCTGCTTCATCACGCTCGTCGCACACCATTCAAATCCACGCCCAAGAGTAGTGCATCCTGTAAAGGGAGTCGCCTCAAACACAAACGGTATACATGCGCGCCCCGATATCGTCACTCGGTTGGGAACGTGCTCGCGTTCTCGGGCGTCGGCAAATTGGGCACGGACTTGGCGAGCCGAATGATCCGTGTAGGCGCCAAGCGACATGTCCAAACGGATGAGTGTTCGATAGTAGGAGATCCGTTGCAGAAGCATCATATGTGCCGGGACCTGCTTTCCACTACCCAAGGCGCTCATATCAACATATATCGTACTGTTCAGAAGTTTGTCCAGGTACGAAACGGCCGTCTCGGTCATGGCATTCTCGCATACAGCACGTTCACCTGCCTCGACATTATCGCAGTCAAGATGCTGGCGGGCAAGCTTTTGCAGAGCTTCGCCGATGAGACCCCATCGGCAGTTGCGCAGGTGGGCCACCTGCTCGGGGAACGGATCAGCCGTGTGCAGCACTTCTGCAATTTTGTCGACAGCAACTGCATCCGCGTCTTCGACAACCATGGACGTCGCGTCATCACCAGCGGACTGACCGCGGCGGCGTCGTCGTCGTCGTCTTTCATTTGGACCATTATTCATCACATTATGAATATGACTGGCGATCACGGCAATTATCTTTCCTTTTTCGCGCTTGAAATCGTCGATGTGAACTTGCGCCGAGATGAGCACACTCTCAGCTTCGTCAAGCTTTTTGATTTGACATGAATGATCGCACGAGGAGGATCCCCCAGCGTTTACCACGGCAGCAATGAGCGTCTTTCCTGAAGCAATGTCATTTCGGTACCGCGTCGAAAACTCCTCCAGTGAGGCCACGCGTTTTTCCACATCGAGGCGAAAATCTTCCAGCCGCGAGCGCATCACAGAGTTGCGAGCCCTGCAGATATCCATGTATGAAAAACAGTTGGCCCCAAAGGCCTTAAACACGGACGTGATGGCGGCATTCGCAGCTTTACCAATCGCACTGCCCAGCTTGCTAAAGTCACCCGTCGCAATAAAATCATTCAAGCCTTTCACTGTCTCTGTGACCACCGCCTGAAAGCCCTGTAAGAGATGCATGCCGAATTGCACGATATTTTGCTCCAAGACCTTGAGACCGTTCTCAAAGGCGCTCGCAATGTCCTTGCCAAACTGGACGAGTGCTTTGGCGCCGTTGGCAAAAGCCTCGCCAACGTCATCAAAAAACTTATTACAGTCCCTATTAGCCTGGTCCATCGCCTGGTTGAAGATATCTCCAGCCTGCCCCAGACGTAAGCGGATCTGCGAGAGGATTTTTTCCAGTTGCGAAGAGTTCACCGTCACGTCCACCGCAAAACTAGACTCTCTGATGGAGCCATACGCCGCCTCAACGCGCACAAAGGCCGACAGCACGTACAGGAAGGGAAGATTGTTAATCTCGATCAGCGTGCGTTTCATATCCATCGACACAATCATCTCGGTGCACATGCCAAAAAGCTTGCCTGCCGCACTCGCATTCACCGACATCTCCTGAATGGGGTTTTTCCCCTCCATCAGCGTCGCCATGGAAAAAACAAGGTTCGCAAAAAAGTAGGGCCCATTCTGGTCATCGGCACACGAGCGTTGCAAAGCAAGGACACCGCCCAGTTTAAAGGCATCCTTGAGCCAGATGTTCGCCTTGAATACGGCAGGGTCCGTTGGCGGTGGCATAATCACCACGTCGGCGCCTGCCTCAATGTCCAGGATCTTAAGGTGTCCATAGAACTGGAATCCAAAAGGAATAAACTGTCCGCTCGGCGTTGTGTGGCCCGACGGGTTCGTCGTGAAGCTCAGGCGCGGGTTGCCTTGATCTTCGCCGGCCGAAGGACGTGGAAAGCCCGATGTGAGCAGGTCCTTGGGCACAAAATCGGCAATGTCATCAAACACATCGGCGGGAAGGAGCGTGCTGAAAATCTCTTCCATTGTCATGCCAAAGAGCGCGCCATAGAAGTAATTTTCGAGTGGATTGTTCGTATCCACCTGAACTTGGAGGCTACCGCCAATGCAGCCGAGCTTTTCAACCAGCTGCATGGTATCCCCGACCTTCTCGGCGCACCCGACGCGTCCATAGCGTACCTCCGCACCAAGACCAAACGCCGAGACGGCTGCGGGACCCGACGAGGGCGCAACGGAGAGGGACAGTCGCGCGTTACCAAAGTAGAAGTTGGGGAGAAAGAATGCGTCAGGCCAAATGCCAATCATGGCAGCCTCAATTGTGAGCTGTCCTGTCGCCGTGATCGAAATGGTCGTCGTGAAGAGCAGCTTGTTGCCGGGACGGCACGTCGGTCCAGGTGGAACGTCCTTGCCTAGGATACGTCCCATGTCGACCGCGAGCGCTGCGTGGAAGCCAAACTCCACTTTGGGCACAGATAACACGGCAAAGAACCCAATTTCATCGAGACTGATCAAAGGACATTTGTCGGCGTCGCGAATCAACACGACACCTCCCAAGGACGCGCCAAACTCCATTGACGGCAACTCTCCCTCGAGGGGATTACCAGGGTCGATGCTTGCGTACAGGAGGATGTAAATGTCGCCAAGGTTCTCGTTGATAAACTGGCACACTTCGTCACAGTCAGGGCTCGACAGTGGCGGCAGCGAGATGCTGAGAAACAGAGAGAAGCCTTGGGGGATGCGCGACGCGTGTGCATACGTCTTGAATGGGGGTCGCAGGTCGGGTGATGCCCGCAGGTCCTTGGCCTCCGCCGAGTAGGTAAACGCAACACGCACATCAACGCCCTTGGGCACAAACATGGCAAAAATCTTGCTAATCTCTTCGCCTGGAATCGCCGATGTCACCAAGTTGATCAGCTTGCCAATTTGCTTGAGGCTCACCTCGAGCGTGACCGCCATTGACTTGAACAGCTCGAGTGCACTGGAGCCCAGGCCGCGGCGACGGTTTGTCTTCGTTGTTGCAGGTGGTGTCGCTGGCACAGAGACGCTGTTTTTAGGGTTGCGTTGGGACATGGTGAGGGCCAGGGGACAGGTGAATCCAAGGAATTCAATGGTCACCGATATCTTCAGAAATGCCTTTGACTTGCCCATTGGCGGATAAAACTTGATTGAGGGTGAGATGAACGTGATTGAACCAAGGATACGAAACAGACTATTGGCAACGTCATCTTCTGCCCAGCGGCCCTTTGCGTGTCCGCGGAAGGGGTCGAGACAATAATTGGGCAATATACCTGCCGTGCCGACACTGACACTCTTCAAAGGCACGCACCAGCCATTGTCGAGCTTTTCAAGGCTCGTACATTCACGGCACAGTCCGTCGCGCGTCAGAAACTGGCCGATTGGACAGAATTCGCACTGGTCACCGTTGGAAGCGGAGCCGGGTGGACATCTGATGCAGTTGAATATTGGGTCGGTACGCACATCAAAGCGTCGACAGTGACCCTTTTCAACACAAGAACACTTGCCAGCAATCTCGTCGTCAGTCAAAATATTAGGATCAGTCATAGGGGACGAAGGGGTCGACGGCGTGACAACCGCTGAATTTGGCACGCACGCCGTCTTGTCTGCGTTCGGTTTTTCGCCTGTTGGGCACGCCTTGCAGAAGCGACCCGAAAGCACCGAGCCTTTGGGACAAAGCTCAGCTGCATCCTTGAAGCATTTAGCAGGGAACTTCGTGTTCCCCAACCCCAACCCCTGCGGCATCGACCGTGGACAGTCAAGCAACTGCTTGGTGTCAGCCTTACAGTAATAGTGTTTGGGGAGAACGTCAGTGGATTCGCATGTGCAGCCCACACCAGTGGCGTGCACTTTACTTGTCGGGGAAACCGTGGTACACGTAAAGTCGAAACAGCCATCGCGGTACGAGTTCAGCGCCTTGTCCTTGCATGAAATGCATTCTCGTGCCGTGGGCGACAAGAAGGAGCTCTTGTCACACCGCGACGAAGTAAAGCAACGGTCGCCATTGAAAGAAATGACAGATGGTTTCTTGCACTCGACACATGCAGTCCGCTCGAGATTCACTGCTTTCCCTTCCTCGCAGGGAGAACACGCCTTGTTGCCTTGCGTGAGGACCGCACCGGGCACACACACTTCGCAAATGTGCCCACTCGGCGCGCATCGCGCACATTGAGGAATATTGCACTTGCTTGGCGGGTCGATGCACGCGCGCTTATCTTTCGACGGGACGAGACCGGATCCACATACTGTGCATGCGGTTCCCGCGTCGTCCACGGCTTCGTTCGTGCCCGTGCACTGAACACACGCTTCGGCGCTGAAGTCACGGTAGGCGCCATTCTGACACCGGTCACAACCAGTGTGGTCGGCGAGAGGGAAAAGCGGGCTCGGACACGCCACGCACTTGTCTCCCGTCGCACTCACAACCAGGTCACCCAAGCACTGCACGCATTCACCATCGACAAGAGCTTCATCAGCCCGGCTACACGACTGACGCACACAGCGTCCGCCATCTGACGAGGCAATTAGATTTGCGGGGCACGTCTGACAACTCTTGCCGTCAACACTGACGACCGTGTTGCCAACGCACTCCGAGCACTTGCCATTGGCGAGCGCATAGCCATAATGGCAACGAGTGCACTCCACGGGGGTCTTTTGTGTATCCACCTCGACACATCCAGGGAGGTTTGAATTGGCAGCTACGTCTGATACGCAGCTGTACTTCACCAAGGTCGTCTGAGAGGGGCATGCCACGCAGCCAGTGCCCTGCGAATTCACTGCTTGGCCTGATGGGCAATCCTTGCACTCGCCCTGGTCAAAATAATACCCAATACCACATCGCATGCAAATACTCCCGTCGGCGGCTCGCTTGAACGGTGCAGAACACGTCTCGCAGGCATTTCCTTGCCAATCAACAGCCTGCGTGCTGGAGCAAGCCTCGCACTGGGTCCCGGCCGAGTTGAGGAACTCGGGGCGCACGCACGTTTCGCAGCCACGCCCGTGGCGGTCGCGGACCGCTGGAGGCGTACACGAAATACACGACAGTCCGTCTGCGGCGGGAGTCTTGGGTGCGGGGCACTCGATACAGCCATTCTGAGCCGGGTCCAGGTAGAACCCATCCTTGCATAAGTATTTGGACGTGAGCTCCTCTTGCTCCTTCTTCACCTGCTTGGGATGCTCAAAAGTACAAGTGCAACCCACAAGTCCGCCACACCGCGCATCACGATCAGCAAACTCATCGCGGTGTGAAACCGCCGCAATAAACTGTCGAATGCTGAGAGAGGGTAATTCAACATAGGCCAACCAACGCATTTCACCCTGCACAGCAAACTTGGACCTCGCGGGGTCAGGGATGCAAGCACTGCCGTCCTGCGCCATCAATTCCCCGTCGGGACACACCTCATCAGCGGCAGCGGAACACGCATTGGCATTTGAAAGCATGCGCATCGTCCCAGGTGGACTGCACGCAACGCAAACATTGTCTGCAACCATCTCGTTTGGCTTGCACACTGTGCCGGCCGACTCGCACGTCACGGTGCCCGCGTCGCGCACCTTGGCAACCAGCTGTGCATTACACGCAAACTCACACGTATTAGCTGTGGAAGAGCGCTTCTGGCCCACGGGACAGGGCATGCACACACCGTTCTGCACTATCTTATTGGCATCACACACCTGACAGACAAAGCCAGACTTGTACTCGCCTTTGCTCTCGTCACAGGATTCACAGCCTGTACCGCTCTTGTTGGGGACCTTTGTGCTCGCGCATGCGACACACTGACCATTTGATTCATATTTGTTACCGATGCACTTCACACAGCGCGTTCCGCCCACGACGTTTTTATCGACTGGGCAGATCTTGCACGTTTTTCCGTCGTCATCTGTGTACTGCGACTTGGGACAAAAAGAGCAGGAGGTCAGACCTTCGGACAGGGCGGCCTTGCCTGGCGCACAGGGAATACAGTCCGTCAGACCAACTGCCGACGCGTACGTGCCCTTCTTGCACTTTTTGCAGCCCACGGCACCTGATAAATCGTTGTACTGGCCCGCGGGACAGTTGATACAGCCGTTCCCAAGTGAATACTTTCCAGTCGGGCAATCGGTACATGATGCTGCGCGATGCTGACGATACTTTCCATCCGGACACTTCTCGCACTTGCCAGACTCCACGTTGCTTGCTACCTGGTTCTCTGGACACTCTATGCAAGATTTTCCACCCGGCGGTACAATTGAATGACTCCCACAGGAACTGCAGCGCACCGTACCACTCACCGACTCGTCGGGCATGGGCTTGTCGATCGGACAGGCTCGACATGCTGTGCCGTCGAGAGTGGAGTATTCGCCAGCGGTGCACGTTCGACATTGGCTGGCGCCGTCTGCGTCGGCGTACGTTCCAAATTCACAAGGAACACACGCAGACTCGCTTGTGGAGGCAGTTGCCGCAACGGCCTTGCCGGCAGAACAACGCTTGCACTGACTCGCTCCTTTTTCGTCTTGGTACTCACCAAATGCACACTGAGAACAAGAGACGCGCCCTACCGTGTTTGCAAACATGCCGGAGTTGCAAGGCTGGCACTCGGTAACGCCTCCCATATTAGAGAAACGGCCAAGATCACACGTTTCACACGCACTGGCGCCCTCCTTCGCACCATACTGCCCCTTGGGACACGCGACGCAACTCGATGGGGATGTCGCTCCCACTTGTGTTGAAAACTTACCCTTGGCACACTCACTCACGCACTCGGTGGCGCCCACAGTGTCGCTGTAGCGACCTGCCTGACACGGCGTGCAACTCTTGGCGCCACTGGATCCATCGTTAAACCTTCCAGCCACGCATGGTTTGCAGCTGCTTGCGCCGCTAAGAGAATATTTACCATTTGCGCACTTGACACACTGCGCCTGGGCTGTACCGCCTGTTGTATCCAGGTAGGTACCTGCGTTGCAGGCACTGCACGTAGCGGTACCTGTCGAAGCGGCAAAGCGGCCCACAGCGCACATTTTGCAGGAGCTTGAGCCGGCAATGGGCGCGTACGTGCCAGGTGAGCATGCAACGCATGCGACATGGTCGGCAGTGCTTGTCTGTCCGATAGGGCAACTCTGGCACGTTCCTTCATTTTCATCAGGATTAAACTTGCCGTCGGCACACGGGACACATGACGCGCCACTCGGCTGCTCGCCCTTATTGCATCCTGTCTTGGTGGCACGTCGACTTCGCGCCTTTTCCCATTGTGCAATCGCCTCATCTTCAAGTGTGTTGTCGTCAACGTCGTAGAGAGCGGTGCCGTCGCTCACCCCCTCTGTTGACGCCTTCTCAACTCCCACCTCGAGCTCTTCATAGGCACCAGTGTCCATTCGGCGGCGCATCTGTCCTGTAAGCATTCGATGTCGCTGCTCTTCGTCGTCGAGGAGCTGGTGCGAAAGAAGACGCGCTGATTCGGGAGTACCGTCGAAGCAGGTGATAAATGGGTTTTTGGAGTCACACACAGTCTGCTGCATGACCAAGAATGTGTCTCTGTCCACCGAGGTAACATAATCACGCGTGAAGCGCACTTCGTGGCCGTACAGTGGATGAAATGCCGCTGCGTCGTCTCGACGACGGTGACCCATACTTCCCTTTTTCGCCTGCAGCGTTTGCCACTCGCACTGGTCCATGCCGGCCGCATTAGAAACAAACTCTCGACCAACTCCGAGCGTGAATTGCAAGCCAACAAATTGAAAGCCGATTGAAACTTGGAGCGTAAAGTGAAAGGGCGTTGCGGCAGCCACCTCGTACTTCATCGTGGGTCGCTGTGACAGAGTGCACAAGTCGCGCCCTGGCGCAGCGGAATTAAGAATGTTGTTCCAGCCAACCGCAATTGTACATCCAGTGTATCCATGATATGCAACGGCAAGGACTCCATCAGGATCATCATAAAAGAGGTCGTTTCGCGTGGCAAATGTAAACTTCAAGTCAAACGTGAGGGTACTAGGTTTGAAAAATGTCGTGACAAAATTCCGCACCGCCACTTTGGCCGTCGGCGGACCGGGAGTGGCTGGATCGCGACGGGAAAGACTGCCACGAGGCGTTGCATCAAGCAGCGGTGAGTTGTCGGAACGAATGGACAGCGCAAGCGCTCTGTGTTCTACATGATCACACAGCTCGCCGGTCCACAAGTGCGAGGAGCACCCACACTCAAAGCCAGTCGGCGAGCTTTCCGAATATCGACACTGACCTCCGTTGGCGCACGGCGACGAACGGCATGTGTCGGCCTCTGCATCACAAGTTGAGCCAGTGAAGGCGGCCGGACATGTACAAAGAGGACCGGACTCGACCGAGTCACAGGTGCCGCCATGGGCGCAGGGTGACGAAAGACAGTAGTCGTGGGACGAGGCGCATGTTGAGCCGTAAAAGCCAGGTGCACACTCACATTCGTATGCACCTTCATCCGAGTCGTGCAAATGACACGTGCCATTGTTGCGGCACGGATTGACACGGCCACATAGTTGAGCGTGCTCAAGCGCAAGCTTTGCGCGCTCGTCAATCAACCACTCCATGAAGAATTGGCCGCGCAGAGACGCCAGGCGTGGTTCCATATCGTGAACATCGTCGTTGCTCCGCATTTGGTAGTACTCGTGTTCCAGTCGATAAATGTCTTCGGTAAGGCGCCGACGACGACCAACACTGAACGATTGGCCTCCGCCAATCGGCAGGAGTGTTGTGCGCCCATTGTTGATGTTGAAGGACAACGACTTGAAGCCCATGGTGATGAGGGGAATAGGCACAAAGTTCTCAACGCCGTCAATTGCATTGTTCGTCGCGTACTGGATGAGCGATGCGACCGACCAGGGGCACTTATTCATTGCTGATGCCTTTCGCGCGATAGTGAACTTTCCCAACAAACTCACATACCAGGTGAGTCCCGCACAGACAGACGCATCAGCTGGAGTGGTGCCGGCGAAGCTCAAATCCAAAACATTGTTGATATGGAAATACTGGACTGGCTGTGAGGGTGCTATCAGAGACATAGATTTCTCCAGGTCCGGATTGGACACGTCGACACCCATGGCCGCCCAGTCAATAGAGTTCTTAGCGTACGCGCCACGTCGACGGCCACCAGTCGTGGTTGCGGCGTCGGCAGTGTAGACAAAAGCAAAAGCGGACGGGCCCGGCTCGATGCCGGCGAGAAATTTGTCCAGGGATGGGAAGATGGGAAGGTCGGGGAAAGGCATGAAAGTGAGCAGGGGAAATCCAAGCAGATCGACGGCAAACTTGATCAAGGCCTTTCCCGTCAGCTTGGACTGAGCAAAAATCACCACGGCATTCGGAACGGTTGTGGTCACTGCTGAAAACGATATGTCATTTGGATCGATTCCCTTGTACGTAGTTTCCAGCAGGTCGTTAAGGAACGCAACCAGTTGACTTCGTGCGGCGGGCGCTTCGACAACCTGATCGACACCATCGAGTGCAGCGACACCCTTGCCAAGAACCATGTACAGCTGAGGATCAATGACACCTTGGCAGCGATCGTAGGCATCGGTGTCGCGCACAGCCTCGCTACACTTTTGAGTGTTGAGACATGGACCACTACCACAGGCACGCGTTTCACCGTCGACTGTGTTGCACACGGCACTGTTGCTACCAGCAAGCAAAGTACGTTGGCGATCCTGAGTGCCACCACCGCAAGAAGCGGTACAGGCGCTCCACGAACCCCACTGCTGCCAAGAGCACGATAGTTGAGCGCACGTCATGGTATTGCACGCCTGGGATTCCTGTCGCAAGGCAGTCATCGAGCATAGCGCACCTCCAAACGCTGCCGAGGGAAACTCGGTACGATAGCGACTCTGGATTCCGCCGTCGCACACTTCGGAGCAGGTCGACCAGGCGGACCAGGTCGAGAGCTTACAGTCGACAGGGCAGGGTGTGCCCACGCACGCTTTCGTCTCGCTGTTGACACCCGCACAGGGTGCTCCTCCGGGTTGAGCTGCGGTCGCCACGGAGCGAGTGCGAGTTGCGATACCACCCTGCCCGCATGCTGCGCTACATTGCCAATCGCTCCACTGCGACCAGGCACAGTCACCCGATCCCGGACAGGGAGGTCCGTTGCACAAGCGTGATTCAGATACACTGCCCGAGCATGGACGGCCGCCATGTTGAGCTGCTGTTGCATGACCGCGTGAACGGGTTTGCGTGCCGCCCGTGGCTGTACACACCTGTGTTGTGCACGCCGAAAAAGCCGACCAAGAGCCCCAGACGCAGTCAATAGGGCAAGGCATGCGATTACACGGTGCACTCTCGTGCGTTGGACCCACGCAGGGTTTCCCACCATACATATGTGCAGATTGTGGTCCACGCGTTCGCTCCATCGTACCCAACAAACCGCAGGAGGCGGTACACGGGCTCCAGGGCGTCCAGTCCGAGAGAACACAGTCGACAGGACACGCGATGGTATTGCACGGACGTGTTTCGCTGGATGCGCCCGAGCAGGGTTGGTTCGAATGGCGACCGTAAACGAGCACATGACGATGACGCATGTGCACGCCACCGCCGCATTCTACGGTGCACGCAGTGGACCAGCTAGACCAATCACTCCAGAGACATTTGCTCGGCGTACACGAGTGGGTGTTGCATGCTTGCGCTTCCGTTGTAGGAGATCCCAATGGACACGGAGTCGTTGAGGTGGTGAGAAACTGGCGCGTTCGCAGTGACGTGCCCGTTCCACATGACTTGGAGCACGCACTCCAGGCGCTCCAGGTAGTGAGCTGACAGTCGGGAGCAGAGCATAAGGGGGCCGAGAAGCAAGGTTCCATTTGAGTGGGTATCAAGCACGAAATAAGGTCCGTCTCGGGCGAGAGAGGGGCTCGCGGAACGGGCCAGCGGCGTTTTTTTGAATGATTATCACACAACTGACACGCAGTCGTGTCCCAGGCGGACCAGGTGCACGCGGACCAGGGACATACAAGTTGGTCTTTAAGATGCACCTCATATTGTAAGATGGGGCGGAGAAAGTGCCATTGGGCGCGCTGGTTATAGATGTCGACAGAAGGCGGGTCGTGAGCAGTTGCGGCGAGTCGCACAATGAGCGGAGTGCTAATGGAGTAGAACAATGGCGAAGAGCACGCCATGCGTCCACGTGTGTACTTCATACGACACGCAATGGTTCTACCCTGAAGCACCTCCACCGTTGGTGGTTCGGTGTCCCAAGATGACTGGCCGTGAAGCACGAGTGTTACGGTGGTTTCTCCGCCAGAAGGCAGTTCTGTGCCGTGAAAGGCGAACGCGATGAACGCGCTCTGTGTCGGAGAAAGACGCACCGTTGGCACAGGACCACTTTGCAATGCTCCAGTAATTCTCCCGATCGCTGTCACACACGGTGTTGTACAGGCGGCACCAGCGTATCCGGCTGGACACCCACAAGTTGTTCCGGTGTGTGTGATGGGGCATTCACACGAGAATGAGGCAACCCCGTCGTGACACGTTCCCCCATTGACACATGGCGACGAGGCACACTCGTCAATGTTGACCTGACACATTGTGCCAGTAAAGCCCGCGTCGCACTCACACGGTCCGACCTCCGGAGATTCAACGTTAAGAACCAAGCACATACCGTTTGCATAGAGGCAGCGTCCGAGCCCGTCGGGTGTGCGTTCACACGTGGCATCTTGTGTTCGACAGGGCGAGGGGACACAGGGATTGGGAATTTCGCAAACAGGCCCGTAGTGACTTGGGGGGCATCGGCACGTGAACGAATTGATACCATCGGTACAGGTGGCACCAGACATGCAGGGCGAGGATGCACATTCGTCAATGTTGATATCGCATGTGATGCCCGTGTAACCATCGTAACAGGCGCAATGAAAGCCATTTACTCGGTCGTGACACAGTCCACTCAAGGTGTTGCAAGGGCTCGAGGCGCAATCGTCGATGTCGATGGAGCAGTGAGCGCCAGTGTAGCCTGGGTGGCACGCACACGAGAGTTCGGCTCCATCACTGGCACTCACTTTGCAGGTGCCTTTGGGAAAGTTACATAGAGCCTCGTTGGTGCCGTCAACGCAGTCAACACCGTTAAAACACGGATTGGGCTCGCAGTCGTTGACACGGCTGCAGTCGGCACCTGAGAAGCCAAATGCACAGAAGCAGAAGACCGAGTTGATGCCGTCAACGCAAGTGCCATTGCCAGAACAAGAAGATGGGCTACAGTCGTTGATGTTCACCTCGCAGTGCGAGCCTGTAAAACCCGTCTCACAAACGCACGTGTATGAATTGAGGCCATCGAGACAGGTACCACCGTTGTTGCAGGGTTTGTCGGCGCAGTCGTCAACATTGACACTGCAACTTGCGCCGCTATAGCCATGATCGCAGGTAAAGCGATCGACAACGACACGTACGTTGTCAATGCCCCAAAAGAGATCCTGACGGCCATTGACGACGCCCCAGCGCACGATAATGTGAGATGGAGCGAATGCTAGGTAGTCAGTGGAGACGGAGAAGCTCAAAGGCAACTGAAGTTTGCTTGACGAGAGCGTAAGGGCGCGTGTAAAGGTAATGCCGCCGTCAAATGACGTGTCGACGATACCATTCTGATAGGGGTCGGTCGTGTGGAAATGCGAGTCAAATGAGACGTGGACTAGAGCCGTGTAAGGGGGAAGCGCAATTTTTTCGGTGCGCAAGTAGGCGTTAAAGCTAACACTGCCTGTGAATGGGTTTTGCGAGAAGGCGTCGCGCAGAAGGTTCGGGTCAGCCACGGCAACAACATTGTTACTGGCGGCACTACTGGATGAGATGAGGTCGTCGTGGTGCATACTGGGCTTCTTTGAGTGCCACCAGTCGAGCGTCATAAAAGTCCAGCCGGAAAATTCCTTGCCGCCAAGTGATGAGTCGAGCTGGGGATCATACGTGTGCTTGTTGCTGAACCCTAGTGGCGAAGTAGACGTCCAAACATTGTTGGAAGAGGTGGAAGCGGACAGGGGTGGCTGCAGCATGCTCGCGAGCGAATCGAAGTCTTGCTCGAACACGAGCGTCGAGTAGCGCGTTCCGTGAGCAACATCGCACACTTTGGTGGGAAGCGGGTCGAAGGAATCACAGGCGTCGGAGGACTGAGCTGGAGTCGCGCATGGGATGAACGCACACGTGTCCTTGGCAGTGGTACAGTCGGTGCCGGTGCGCCCGGACGGACATCGACACTGATGCCCGTACGAGTTGCTCTGACACGGCTCGTCCGATGCGCCACAAGCCGAGTGGCACTGGTCAATGCACTTCTCGGCGTCCGCTTTACCTTGGGTGTAGCGCCCCGCGGGACAGACGGTGCACACGCCGTTCTATGGAAGACAACAAGAGAGTCAACGACCGACGGTCTTTAACTCTTCTCGTTTTTCTTTGCTGTACCTGTGGAATTTTGTCGAGACCACATCCATCGCAGCCGGTGGACTTCATTGCTTTGCCTGGCGGACACGAGGAGCACGCCGATAACGACGTGGAACCACTGGGCGAGTACTTGTCAATTGGACAAGAAAGGCACATATGAGCGCCACTGGACGGGCTGTATTTCGCTGAAGGACAAGGGCTACACTCGGTCGCGCCTGAACTACTCGCATAATGACCGGGCAAACAACTGCAGCGGAAGCGAAGAAAAGAGTAAAGGGGCAAAAGGGCGTAAATTGGAATAGTTATGAAATATCAATAATAATAATAATAATAATTATTATTATTATTATTATTATTTTTTGGGTATTGATCAGGGGGGGAAAAGCATGTGTTCAGCATGTGTACCTTTGACAACTGGCAGAGCCTTTCTCGCCGGCGTAGGACCCCTTAGCTGCAAAAAGAATGCGCTTCATTACTTTTGTTCGTACGTCGTGTGTTGATAGTCATTCACTTACGACATGCAGAACACTTTGAGAAACCACCGAAGGCAAAGGTGCCAGCGGCGCACTTGTGAGGTTGGCCAAAGCCGGCTGGACACTCGTGCCCACTTGGGCACGGCAAGCACCCCGTGATGGTTGAAAAACTTCCAGCGGAGCACAGCAGACGTGTTGGGCGGTGAAGCGGACCTGAAGGAACGTCTCCACCGGCCCGCTCCCGCTCGCAACGGGCGCCGTCAAACATGGGCGGGCAGCGGCAGACGGGGTTGCCATCAACGACGACACACATGCCGTTGTTGAGGCACGGCTTGCGGATGCATTCATTCTTCTCAAAGCATGAGGGAGAGCTAACAGTCATTGCGACATTGCTCAACGAGAAGGCTACAGCAACAGAGAAAGGAAAAAAAAAGGTTTTTGGTGATTTGCGTTTGTGTGACACGGAAAGCCGTATCAAGGGCATGAGCACATGCACTGTGAATGAGACACAAGCCTCCCATGTCAATCGCGGGGGCGATCATACCTTCTGTGTGCCAGAGGTCGAAGGTGAGAGAAGTGGCGTTTGTGGGCAGCTGAACGACCAGTTGACGATGATGCAGGGCAGCGGCGGGGCCGTCAGCGCTAGTGTCGCTCGTGCCAGGGAGTACAAACAGAAAGACGCCAGATGGAGTCGCAATCGAGAGCGCGAAAGAGACGTCCGTCGCGTCGGATGAAAACGTTAGGGTGATAGTCCCCTCTTCCGGAACGCGCGACGAGACAGAGTACTGGGGGAACTCCTCCGCGGAGCCCCCCGGGTGTTCATGGACTGTATCCCCGTCAGTTCCCGCGGAAGCGAACCCACCCAACAGACGCAGAGAGCTGGGGCGGGTGCGAAGCTGACAAACACATTTGGAAAACATTCCACAAAAAAAAAAAAAAAAAAAAAAACAAAAAAACAACAACAACAACAACAATCAATCAAAGATGAACATGGAAAAAGCATGTAGTCATCGTACTCGGTGTGCTGGCAGCGGGTGAACTGTGGCGGTGTTCGGGTGGAGTAAAGCTACTTGAGCTGCTGCGTCGTGGCAAGTCAACGGTCATACGGCGCGTCTCAGGGGGTAGCGTCGTGGTCGTTGTCGTCACGTCCGGCTGAGGGAGCGTTGCCTTTCCACGACGACTCGAACGAGCAACCGCAACACGCCGTGAAAAAGTTCGAGCCATTCGTGCCACATAGGCAGACATGGCGGCGTCGGTGTCGACCTCTTCGAGCAAGAGAACGCCCAGGTCGTTAGCAGTGGACGCATCGGAGGAGGAGGCGGCGCCTTGAGCGGAGGAAACGGTGCGCAGAAGCCGACCGGGAGCCAAGGCAACCGCCTTGGCCGCAGATGTGAGCAGACGCCAGGGAGCAGAGAGAGATGAGCGCGGAGCGGACGGGCCATTGGATGCTGCGTACATGGTGTCGACGAGTGTCGGGTCAAGAAAGTCGCGTAGTTCGGGTGTGCGCACAGCCTCAGGATGAGATAGAAGCTCGAGGAGATAGCGATCAAGCTGTTCGCGTCGATCGTTCAGGTAGGAGCCTGTCATGCGAAGCAGACCGGCCGCGACAACCCAACGACGAGGGAATCGTGGCGTGGCAATACCGCGGGCACGCAGAGCACCGTTGAGCGCGTCAAATTCGCGAAACCGTCGAGGCACGAGCCAGCCACAGACCACTTCGGAGGTGGCGGGGTCCACCGTGTTAACACGCACGGCAAACACAGCGTAGTCTTTGTCGGTGCCATGCTCGTAGTAGGGCACCGACACACGATAGGCACTGCCGGCTACAAGCAGCGCTGTCGACGGTCGCTGTGGCCCGTCATCGTCGTCGTCCAACGGCGGCGTGTGTGTGCTGTCCCCTCGCCAGATGGGCCGTATCGGCACGGAAGTGGTGCGCAATGTGCCGACGCTGAAGAGCGAGTCAGTCTCGCTAGCGTCGAATGTTGTCTCGTTGCCCGCGTCGCCCTCGTCGGCGGCCACATCAAAATCGGACTTGCCTAGCGTCTCAAGCTGTGCCCGGCCTTCGGGTGTGGTTGGACGCAGCACGTCGCGCACAATGCGGTACATCTTGTCAGGGGCACTATTTTTGTTTTTTTTTTGGTTTTGTGATTTGTTTTAATTCGTGTTGTTTTTTGCAAGTGTTGTAAAGCAATATTGTAATGGGGGGGTGTCGTTAAATAAATTGGATGATGATCAAAGTTGAATCAAGGTTGAATCGAGGGATGGATGGGTCAATATTGGATGAATAGGTGGACGTATCAAGATTGAGATTGGATGGATTGGTCTAAATTGAATTGACGGATGGATGTATGGATTTTTTTGAGTGAATTGATAGACCCTCCTCCTCCCCAACAACTCCCACTACTACTAATAATAAAACAACAATATTGATTATTTTTTGTACCTGAGGAGCGCGACGAGCGGCATGAGAGCGTTCTTGGCGAGCACCTCAGCGAGCAGACGACGTCCAGGAACGCACTGACGCTCGGCGGGTGGCAAGGCCAACGTCAAGAGCAAGTCAATGGCCTCTTTAAGATACCGATGTTCGTGCTCAATCGACTCCAGTGCCCGATGAAGGCCCTTTCCAGTCGAGAGACACACATAAACACAAAAAAAGTTATTATTATTATTATTATTGTGTTTCTCGTCTGTTACCTCGCCTCGCCCTAACGAGTCAAAGGAACCCACGGTGGGACTTAGGACGGTCGACGAAGTCTGTGCATCGCGGCGTGCGACGTCGGCGTTGGATGCGGAGCGTCTCTTGAGCTGTCGGTCTCGTCGGTGCAATTGTTCGACGCTGCTCGCCCTCCGATAGCGCCGCACAAACGCCGCATACTCGTGAATCACATGCGCCACCAGCACCTGCACGCTCTGCTCGCGGCTGCGCTCAATCAGCACCTCCAGCAGGCGCGTCAGGACCCGCTCAACACCGCGCGGGAACGACGCGTCGGTCGACAGATCGCGATGCCACGCGTACACAAACCGCTCGACGATCAGACCAAGCACCCGCTTGATCGCACGCTCTGCAGGGCTTCCCTGTGCCCGCATCGCCTGCTCAAAATCCTCCGCCGCTATTCGTTTGACAAGTTCTTCACGCTCCCATCGTAATCGCACCACCAGGCGTCCGTGCGCCGCAACCAGCGATAGCACCGCCACAACAAGCACGATCGCCACAAGGAGCGTCGCTATGAGGGGGAAGTTCATAATAATTATGAAACTTCAAACTTGAGAATTGAGATTATAAGAAAAATAATAAATGAATAGTTTTTTTATTTATCGACTTCTCTTGGTTGAGATTGTATCACCACGCATCATGCCATCCAGTTTGGGTCTCAATGCTAAAACCAAGCGCGAGAAATATCGCGTAGGATTGCAAATTTATATATAGAAAACCTGATTTTGAACTTTCTTCGCTGTCTCTCGCTCTGCCGCTCCCTCCAGTTTGCCACTCTTGCCGAGATGGAACGACGGTTAGAACTGATCGTTTGGGACGATCCAGAGGAGCGGAAGGTTGCTGAGAGGCTCATCCAGGTCACAAACTTCTCTTTTGTGTCTCATGTCGTTTTTTTGTTGACTTTTGTTCTGTTCTGTTTAGGCTCACAAAGACCAGACGTACCACGGCGTCTATTGCATCCGCGAATTTAAGCCCTACTATCACATGTCCTTTCTTGGCGATGCCTTTTTTTTCTTTCAGTGGTAAGTAAGAAATGAAAATTTTACATCATTATAATATTTTTATTATCATTATATTTTTTGTTATAATAATTATTATGAATTGCCTTGTCAGCTCACTCGTTTCTTGAATGCCCTAACTCTGGGTTGTATTCTTCTTCTAATAATAATATAATTATATGAATTGTCTTTGCAAACTCGCTCGTTTTTTTTGTGCAATCCTACCAACATAAAAAGTATTTCTTCCACACATTCTCCTATTTATTTTTTGTTTTGCATATAACTCTTTTTCCTTTTCATGCTGTTCATCAATTTGTATTTTGTATCACACGTTCCAGTCAGTGTTATATGTCTCACACTGGTTCTTGCAAAATTGCACTTTTCTCATTACAAATAAAATTTAATGTTTTTAGGGCCCGCGTTCACTACAACGGAGGCTTTCGTTACAGCCTGTCGCGATGGGGTGACCGAGGTCGCTGCTGTGCAAAAACCTTCTATGTGCTCTCGTGTCTTGCCTGCGTCGAACAACTCGGCTACTTGTTTCTCTTTATGCTCTCCTTCATCATGATCCTCTCGGCAGCCTTCATGGAACCCATCATCATGCTCTGTGGCATCCTTTGCTGCTGTGGCATACGTCGAAAGAAACAAGGACACACCTGGGACACGGTCACAACCATTCGCTGGACCAACCTGACCGACTCTGATCTGCGCGTCTACGGCAAAGCAGACCCCATCAAGTACACCAAGGCGAACAGTCGCGCCGAGTGTCTCTCCTTCAATATCCCCCCAATGATGCAATTCCTCGCTGGCATGAAAGACGAACGCGACTACATCTACGACATTGCCGACGACGAAGAGAAGCAGAATTTGTAATAACAAAGTAATAAGAAAATAAATAGAGAATCGAGAGCTGTACTCAATGTCAAAACAAAACGATACACAAAACCAAGAGACGTAATAAATAATATTAACTTCATTTTAACCAATTTTGTCATAATTCGAGTTGGAAAAACTGAGCAACATTCAGCGCCCATCGACCCCCGTGATCACTCATATGTGCCATGGATGTCCTCGCATGCGCGCCCGGTCCGGTCGTGGGCGCATCATTTTTATGCTACGGCGTCAAGTAAACCTTTATTCTTTACAGTTAAACAGTTTGTTTTAAACAGTTTACGCACTTTTTTCTGCTTTCTTTTGGGTATTCCTATGAGGCGTGGGGCGGCTAAGGCTCCAGATTACTATGCAAAGCGGTTTGACAAGGGTAGTAATAATAAAAGAGTAAATCAGCGCCCGCAAGTCCACTGTGTAAAAAGAAATGCATAATTATTAAATTTTTACTTTATCCACTAATTTATTTACATAGTAAATGTCAATGTTTTCCCTTTCGTTTGGTGATAGCAGTTATAACTGATTTCGTGTCTCAAAAACAAAGTTGATTTTTCATTTGGCCCAAAACTCAAATTCATACAAGTACAGTGGTTGGGGTCTCGTTGCAGAGCAGTCACTGCATTGGAGTATGCAGATCAGGGAAATATTAGACAAAACGAAATGAATTTACTCTCTTTACCGATAAGTTTCTTTGCCAAGCAAGATTGCCTGAATAATAATAATAATAATAATAATAATAATAATAATAATAATAATAATAATAATAATAATAATAATAATAATAATAATAATAATAATAATAATAATAATAATAATAA